>VZRH01005338.1:635158-685270 GCA_013397555.1 Urocynchramus pylzowi | reverse complement strand
GGATGAAGACTGAAGAAAAGTCAGATGCAAGGTTTAACACTCTTTAGAGAGACATCTCAGTTTTTAGAAGTATGTGAGTACATCTTTGACAGCAGTATTTTCTCCTTCTGCTCATGGTTTTGTATATTTTAAAAAAACACCACCACATATCATTATAAAAGGAAGGAAGGAAGGAAGGAAGGAAGGAAGGAAGGACATAAATAATTTCTGAACAGTAACAGTCACTTTTCAAACTATACTTTTGCTGCATATTTTCTAAATTTTAAAGTGTTTGAGCTCCTTTCCACATTTTCAAGTATAAACGTGGAAAGAAATGAACTTCCTCTGAAGGAGAAAATGTTATTGTGGCTTTTTCGATCACTGACGTAGTATTATGTTGTTGGTTTATACCAAGTTGGCCACATAACTCTCAGGTACAGCATCTGCATGACTTCTGCTCCAGTTCTTATGTCACCTGCTGAAGGAAAATGCTCAGACTGTCTGAGGATTGAGCAGCCACTTCTTTGAAGCAGTTACCAGCACGGCTTCTGACTCCAGCCCTCTGCCAGCACACATTCAACCAGCCTGCAGACATCAGTAGCTGGCTTTCCCCCACTCTGAGGCTTCAAATTAAATTGCTGTTGAGACTCTATGACATAAATTAAGAACAGAAAAACCAGTTTTAAGCTTACAGCTCTGAAGAAATCACTAAATGAATTCTATTTTGGCAGCTTGCTGCTCACAACTCAGAAAATACGACAGCAAAGCAAATCACATGTCCAGTGTGTGTTTTATAACCCTGCACAGACTAAGCCATCTTGTAGGCACATGCTTGACTATTTTTAGTGGCTGTGCTCCTGCAAATATGGCAAAGTCCTTTAGTGTTGGCGAGTCACTAGGGGCTACTTGAAAAGTAGCAAGAGATGTCAGTTGCTGGAATTTTGACTGAAAATAATAATACCTGGATTTAAGATTTGCTGCACAGATTTGCCAAAGAGCAAATGAAGTCAGCTCTGGCAATGTGACGATCTGCTGATTGCTGCCTCCAGCCATGAAAGCACAGGATCTGACTGTGTTTTATTTTCATCACCATTGCTACAGCGTCATTTTAAAGGTACACGATGGTTCGTGGGAATGCCAGTTTTCCAGGGTATCCATCTGGGAATCAAACAACTCTCCTTCAGTTCCGAGCAGGCACTGTGGTGTGTCCAGAGGACTTATAACTGACACGGCCCATTAGTCATAGAAACATCCCACTAAAATTAGCGGCAGCTTTTCATCTTTATGGGCCTCATGCCTCGGTCCATATGTAGAACATACAGAATGGATTTTTCTTTTCTTGGCATGTAACCCCGTCTTTCCGGTACTTTGGTTCCAGACCTTCATGAGCAATGCAGGTGGCTTTTGTTGTTCCACAGCTCATATTCTTGACAGTTACTGCATCTACACAATACTTCTGGATTCAGCCAGGCTGAAACATTCTCACAAACAGTTACTTAAGATTACCAGCATTAGCATGTAAATATAATAGTAATTAATAACACTTTGGCTTCTTGAAGATTCCTTGCGCTGCTCTGTTGGCTCTATTTCAACAGCACCTAAAAAGCCAGCAGCAAGGTCTCTGCCCACCCCAATCTTGTTTTTAAGATTTCTTTAGTTTGTTTTTAAGATGTGCAGCCGAAACATGGGGAAAAACTACTGTGATTTTCTCTTTGGGAGGCCAAGGTTTTCATGGTCACTTCTCATTTGGTACTGTATGTATTTATTCATCTGTTGGGCCCCAGATGGAGACAATTCAGACCTGGTTTACAGAGGTGTTGGGCAATTAATAGCTTCCATGTGAGCCAAGGGGAGCTGTGACCATGAGGTACTGTGCTAAATATGGCTTCTGGTTTTTTGAAGAGCCCATGCACAAGCCACCATTTAAACAGTGTTGAACTTATATCTTCATTCTGAATCTAAACTTATAGCAAATAGAGACTTAAATTAACTCTGTGTTATTTACAGCATTTATGAAATGAGTAAAGGATCAAATCAAATGTTTTACATCAGTAATATATTCCAAAAAACAAAATTCAAAACTTCTTAACTTTACCCTGCTACTTGAATTTTTTTTCTTGCTGACTCAACATATAGGTCAAACACTGAATAATAATCTCCTTTTCTTAAGAAATAGTTACTTCAAAGTAGAAGGAGGTTGTCAGTGGTGCTGTCATGGTACCATTGTTTTACCTGGCACACTGGATTTTATTTTCCAATGCTGTAAATACACAAATATTCCAAAGCATTGCACATGTTTAGAAAGGCAAGAGTATGCCAAGTTGTCTTATTTGAAGTCCCCAAGATTATATATCCCATTTTGTAAAAATAAAATAGAATATGTAAACTGCCTGGATAAAACTCCAGGAATACTTGAAGTTTACTCAAATAGGGGCAGCACTTTTGTGCCATACTGTGCAATGTATTACAATGCAGGCAATGGCTGTTCCAATCTAGAAATAGAAAAGGTGATTCATTTTGGTTTGGAATGAAACAGCAGCATGTCTTGGTGTTGCTAATAAAAGCCTTTTGGGTTTTTCTCCCTGCAGGCTTCATTGCAATAATAGCAGTGCTTCTGTTAGCTCATTATCAGCATTGCTGGCAGCAGAGGAGGCAGAATTGGTTGCACATTTAGATTATTGTCATTGCAACACTTTATACTAAGACTCCTTAAACAAAGGATTTACAAGCCATAGTAGAGACAGTCCATCAATACAAGCTGTTATAAAATCCCTTACTACAAGGACTGATTAGCCTTTTATTGACACCCTTTGAGAAAATTGCTAATTATCCATTAACTTTTTGTAAATGGATCTGTAGTATGCAGACACATACATTTGAGGAACATGAGGGACCATTTGGGGGATTGAATCTGGTTTCCCACAGATTATAGCTCACAACATCTTGCTAGAGGACTTCTGCAGTAAGACAGCAGTTTCTGGATGAGCTACTTCATCTTTCCTAGAAGACCATCTTTTTTTAAACCCGAAGTTCTCAAGAATCCCTAGTAACTCAATATTTAAGCTTGAAAAAGGCAGTTACTCATGTGGTTCCAGATTTCAGATATTAAATAGTCTGCTATAGCAAAGATCCTTCCACTACTGCAACCTTCCCCCTTCTCTCTCACTTGCCTTCTTTCACTTCATTTACATTCTATGTTATATACGATAGTAAAAATCATTACTTAAGAATTAGGTTTTGATGGAATCTGAACTCCATCAAAGCTAGGGATCAGTCATGCTGGTGTTATTAGTAGCAAATGCTAACCCATCCTTCCAAAAATTACATAGGCAACATCTAACGGACAGTGAAAAAATGTAAAGGCTCAGAGGTTAGCCACAGAGAAAAGAGTGAATAAGTAATGGATACATGCAGCTCCATGCCACTTTCATACCATGGTATGTCTTCTCCCCAGAGCTGTACCAGCAGGGTTATATCCCTTGGAAGAGCCCTCTGGAAAAGGTCTTCCTCCCTCAGAGGGAGATGGTGGTCAGGCTGCTTGTTATGGGTAATTTGAAATAGTGAATTAAAACCAAAACTAAGATAAAATAACAAGGTAACATAACCCATGCTACACCACACATGGAATCACTGGATATTGATGTTGTAGCAGACAAGAGCTGTGAGCTCTGCCCGAACCACTGCCCTTCCTGTGTCCATGAGGTTTGCCTCCCTTTCTTACAGACCACTCCTCCTCCCACACCCCCTCATAAGCTTCCCTTTAGCAACCCTCTTGTGCTGAGCTTTTCTGAGCACACAGAGTGACCTGGCGTAGAAACCCCAGGGTCCACTTCAGATTCCCTCATAAAGTAACTTGGATCATCTCTTGTTATTCTTGAATAAATGTAACACATTCTGCCTATTATTTGGCCAAGGTATTTTGCAACAGTAAAGCTGGGAAGTGCAGAGTGCTGGCCGGCCAGGCCACGAGCTGTGCTTACTGCAGCACTATTCCTCCACCAGCTGGTTCTGCTTCCCTGTAATTTGTTCAGGATTTGCAACAGGACCTCTGAGTTCACCTTCTGCAAAATATTTATTAATTTTTTTTTCTCTTTCTCTCTCTCTCTAAGAGAAATGTTCCCCTTCTCCCTTTTCCTTAGAAGAGAATAATTTGCCACTGAATTGGAAAAAAAATTAGTACCATGTTGGCAGGACAGCTCTGCCTCTTTCCCAGCCACATTTATTATATTTGCTATTTCTTTTCGACATGAAAATGGCAGAAAGGTAGAGGTGGCATCAAATGTATGCAAGGAGCTCACTTAGCAGAGGTAGCTCTAAAAAAGAAAGGAGACTTCATCCTCTGCAGTTATAAATGTGTTCTATTCGTTGTGGCTGCAATATGCTCCAGACATCTGAAGGCTGGTGACTGGAGAATTCACATTTCAAATCAGTATTGACATGTTGTTAAAAAAATCTTTTTAATTGAAAGGTATTGTTGGTTCTGGTTATTGATTAATACATATATCTGCCTAATTCTTTGTTTTTGAAAATGTTGGACTGTCTACTTCAGTCATTAGATTTAATTTTTGCCATGTTCCTAGGAAATCTAAAGGTTCCAAAAGACTTTCCTGATGAAGAGAATTTGTGATATAAAGCTAAAATATTATATAAATTGAAAATAAAGTTGGAGGTAGAAATAGGAATTTTTTTCACCCCATTTTAGGAAAAAAAAAAGAATGTTCAGATTTTTCACTTTGACACACTGAGAGTAAGCCTAGTTGAATCTAATGTAAAATTGAAATGCAGAAAAAAAATAATTGCAAGATAAATGAGGTATTTTAAATCAAGTAGTATGTTTAATTTGATCAGAATTGAAATAACTTTTCTTTTACTTTTGTTCTGGCAAAACTAACAAAAAAGTCATTTTGGGTTGACCTGAAACAATTTTTTTCCTAAGTTTAGACAGAGAGTGGAAAGATTAGTTATTTAGACAGCACTACTCCTAAATTCAAAGGCTGTGCCATTTCCAGCAGCCTATCCTTCCTGCCTTAAATGAGCTTTTCATCCTTATATATATGTTTATAACAACTGATGAGAGAAATATTGAGTAATCACATAGATCACAGTCAAAGTTTCAAAAATCTTTTAACTATTTGACCTTCCTTTCTTGAAAGGGGATCCTATGTGTGTGCAACTTATTCATCATTCCACTTTATAATGAGATCTTTTTGTTATTTATTGTTGCCATTTGTTGTTGTTCTAAAAATAAAAGCTTTCCATGTTAATCTGCTCCATCTCCTGCATTGTGGGAGATAATTTACAGTGATGTACCTGGTCCTAAATAAATTCAGGTTCACTTACAGTAGGAAGAACTGTTGGAAAAAATACAGTGAATTGTCCCCAAAATAAACAAACCTTACTTTTCCATTTTGGTTCTGCCAATGGCTGTGTGATACTGAGTACATAGGAGCAAGATGTTTGCTGACCATCCTAAAAAGATATCTAATGTTTCAGTCATGCTGAATGAATCACTTTTGCTCTGCTGTCCTACAGAGAAGCAAATAATGTTTTTCTGATTCATCTTCTAGAAAGATATTACTTTGGAGAAGCTATTTATGAGCTCAAACATGCCTAGAAATCTGTTTGTTCTTTAATTCCTTCAACATTTTCCTACTCATAACACCTTTTCTGACTTAAAAATGTGCAGCATAAACCTTGTGTCATGTGTTATAGGGTAGAAAATCTAAAATGCTAAACACACTAGCGCTCTTTGGGTAGCACCTACAATCATAATGAAGTGTTTCCTGGCACACCACATGCTGTACCTTAAATCACTTTTATATTGAGCTCTGGAAGTGTTCGGTCGTTTTCCCAGTTTCACCTCTATGTTAGTTCCTGAGGAAAGGGAGCTGGGATGCTGTAGGCAGCCCCTGTCCAGGCAGTGGCTGTGGTGGAGATGTTTGCCACCATCAGCATCAGCAGAATTTGGTGTTGGGCTGAATTTTCCTGCAGGCACTGCTCCATGTTGGGACAGGAGCATCAGCTCTGTCAGCAAGGCTGCAGAGAGGGGAACCTCTGGCCAGAGCCAAGGAAGGAGGGGTGAGGCGCACTTGGTGGCAGAAATGTCTTTTTCCAGCACAGCAGGCTCCAAGAAGAAGGATTTGTCTGGAGATTAGCCCTAAAATCCCAGTTCAGCACCATTGTTAAGCACATGTCCAGCTGAGAATAAGGAAGACACTTAAATGTCAATGGGTTTTCTCGTGCTGTTAAAATGGGTATGCACTCCAGGGGTTATTTGGGAAGATTCACATTTTTTTTTAAGGACAGAGAATGTTTAGAGAGACCTGATAAAATAAAAGACAAGAAAACTGAAAAAGAAGAAAAGTCATAAAACAGGGAAGAAAATCATATAAATGTTGATAATTAACCAAAAATTTAACAATTCTGACAGAAATCTAGGAAAGATTATGTAGATTAGATACAACATGAGTTTGAAATGAATTGGAAATACTGCATGTGTCCAAAACATGTTAAAAACACCACTGTTGGGAAGATAATAATATTTTTCCTTTATTATGTTGGAATTAAATGTGACAGATGTGTATTTTAATTGGCCACGAAGATCTTCATGTTCAGACCTTACATTTGCTGACTGCTGAACATTTTTCTAAACAGCCTGATCATCTTGATGGCCATGACCACCTACAGGCCATAGCTCTATTCAAACTAGATTCCATGTAATCTTGTCTTTATTTGAAAATTACCAAATGACAAGTTACTGGCTCTAAGAGAAAGATCTAAGCTTGTGTTCCAAGTCTGAGAGGAGCAGACATTATTTGAACTCATAGGTGTTATCAGTGCTGTGTTCTGTAGATTTATGATGGTTCATTTATCAACAACTAATAGTATTTGCCAGCTTATTACTATCAAACTATTAACACTGCTGGTAATTTCATAGTGTGAGAACCAACCTTCTGCAACTCTAAAGATTCTTTAAAGTTTTGCTACTCCAAAAAAATTCAGCAGTTCTGGAAAAGATTGTTTCATTAATGCAACTCCAGGAATTACCAGTATCTGTGTCCTCAGCTTCATGTAAGTGATTTTAAACAACTGGACGTTAGTATCAGGATTGCACTGCCAAGCAGCAGCAAATCATCAAGGGCTGGAGTTTAATCAGGCTCATAGTCCCCTATGCTGGGGACACAAAGAAGTCTGCAAGATTTTTCAAGAATCTAGGTGAAGAAAAGGAATATCCCCCCAGATAAAAAAGGTGCATAGAAGTGTACATTAAAAAATAACAATTATGTAATTGCTATTAAATATTAATTATTAAATATTGTTATTACATAAAAGGAAAAATAAGATATGGCTAGTAGGCAATTTATATTGAAATTATTAAAATAATTTTTAAAGTCTGTGAGTTAAGCAGGAATGTACAAGAATTTAATTTCTTCCTTTGATTTCAGTGTCTTCCATTAATTTCTCACAGAAATGGGCTCAAGTCACTGGTGAAGCTGCAGTGAGGTAAGCCAGGCTGTGGATTTCTGGAAGCTCACCCACTTCACCCATGGATGACCTTGTTCCACAGCCAACATAGGTAACTTATTTGACCTTTGCTGCCAAGGCTGGACATTTGTACATGTCAGATGAAATGAATGTAAATCCAGGTCTACAGGCTAAAAAAAAAATAAAGTTACAGAGGATTTTAAAGTATTAGACAAAATCAGTTTATATTTACTGCAGATGCTATATTTTAGGTTAAAAAAGTCCTTAGGATTAATATCGGAAAAGCTTCTTCACTGATAAAAATATTTTATAGACTATTTATAAAATAGTCTCCAAAATTATATTCATCACTGTGTACACTTCTTTGGCACTTTTAACCTTTTGATCCTAAAAATCAAAATAATAAGAGGCTAATCTGCAGAGAAAAGTCTAGCACAGCCCAGAAGATACACTAGATTGGGTAGTGTTTATCTGTGTTTATCTGTCATTTGCATCTGCTGTGACTGTGAGTGAAACACTGAATATAGCCTTCATTTACTTACTTTAAAAGTATCTCTGTCTATTTTAAGGACTAATTCTAAAGCAAATATTTCTCATTCTGCACAGCTTCTGACTTATACTCATCTAAACAAGGGACATATCCACATAGCTTGGCACAGATAACCAAATATTATTTAGTTATTTATTATCATTGTGTCTTCAGTTTCTTCTGTGAAATGGCTTGGATTGTTTTCCTGAAAAATGATCATTTCTCACTTTATCCATTGTCCACTCATAGTTCTTGTGTGAGCTCCAGGGAGGACACATTTTTCTTCTCAAAGTTTTCAGAAAGCTCCAGCTGAAGATTCCTGTAACTGGAGTAATTTTTATTACCTTAACACTCTCTTCTTCAAGCTTTATCTCTCCAAAGAAATGCCTAAGGCCATTCGAACAATCCAGAGGATCCTGACCCTTTAAAAATCACCTCTGATCTTGGAACAGAGCTTCCATGTTTCACATGAATGCAGCCTTCCTTCCCAATTTATTTTGGATTTTTTTACAATCCCCATGTTAGCCAGGAAGTCTCTGAAGCTCAGCTCCTACCAGAATAGTTTTATACCTTATACCTTTGACAGGAACTGCTGGCATTCGCCTGCAGGAAGCTGACATGTGATTTAGGAGGGGATAAAACATGTACATGTTTGTTACTAGAGTTTTACAGCTCTGCAGGGAATGAAAATCTTTTTCACAAAGGACTTAAAACCTTGGCTTTTTTCCCCACTAGAAAATTTCAAAATTCTCTGAAGGGAAATGGCTAGATGAAATTAATTTGGGGTCAATTGAGAGGTTTCAGTCTGACCAAACCCAAAATCCTTTTAATTTTGTCTTTCTTTTTTTTTTTTTACATTATAATATACTGAGCAGCATAAAATATGAGATGCTATTCCTAATGCTTTAAAGAAAGTCTTGAACATATGGCCCAAATGTAACTGATACATTGATGTCTAGCTGAGTTTATGGAAACCCTAAAACAACAACTGTGGGAGATGTGAAATGAGCTATTCATCCTGACTTGTGTCCAAGAGTGATACTTAATAACAATGATATTTAAAATAGTTTATCAAGGAACATGACAAACAGAATAGGAGAAAAGGGCATGATACAGGAAAGACCAGGTATTGTAAGAGACAGCTTAATTTGCTGCCAAGAACAAACTATATTTGCTAAAACTATATTTTTATAAAGTTATAAATGTTCTTATATCCTTGAATTATGTGCTTTCCAAGTCAAGACATACAAAACCTCCAGCAGCAATGAAGCTCTGCTAATGGGAAGAAGAGTCTCTGGAGACAAATTTTTTGGTGCCGCCAAAACCCGCCACTGGTTTAATGCACAGCCATTTGCACTGAGTGGTATAATATTTTGGTGTATCATTTGACTGAAACCTGCCACATCAGAGGAGCTTTCCATCCTCTCTACCACCACCTTAATAGCATTATTGCTTCACCAGCTTGAAGGACAGGAAGGTAATCAGGAACAGTCAACATCAGCAGATCACACACCACCAGCCCAAGTGCTTTTGATGAAGAAATGAGTGTCTGTGCAGATAATATGTAATACACTCTAACTTCTGTAAAACTGTTGACACCATCCCACACAGTGTTTTCATGTGTAGGCTAAGGAAATACCAGCTAGACAAACTGTCTTCAAGATGGGTTGAATACTGGCCAAGGCACCTCATTCTAATTAGTGTCTCAGTATCAGTTTGTCAGCCAGCAACAACAGAGCAGCCTGGGAGCTGATAGTTGGACTGGTGGTCTTAATCATCTTTTGCCATGACCTGGATAACAAGACAGAAGCCAACCTTGTCAAATGTGTAGTAATTAAGTAGAAAAGGCAGGGTTTGACACACTCTACAACTAGAGTTTGAAGCCAAAGGGACCCTGACAAACTTGAAGATTAGTCTCAGAGAAGTCTCACAAAATTCAGCCAGAATAAATGCAAAGGTTTATACCTGGGGCAAGCACAAGTCACTGAGTAAATTGTCTGAACAGCAGCCTCTTTAGAAAGGACATTTGGCATTTAGGGAATACCAGACCAATGGACACAATGGTGCTGTGATCACAAGCACAGGAAACTGTATAATAGATTAACATTAGGAGGAATATGACCAGAGGAAGGCAAGATTAAGTTGCCCTGCCTTTAAGCAGCGATGTGGAGGCAAAGGGGCAATTTAACAGCAGATTACAACTCTTTGAAGGACAGTTGTAAAGGCAATGGTATCAAACTACTCTCAGGAGTAGGAGATTATTTAACAAAGGGCAAGAGCAAAGTGCTGAAGCTTGGAAGGTTCACTTTGAACATCAGCACTTCTTCAGTTGGATAGTAGCGTAACACTGAACCACATCCAGGTGCAAGGGCTGTCCTCAGAGGGTTTCAAGAATCAGCTAGATTTGACCTCAGCTGGTCAGATCTACTGTTGTTGTAGTCTTGCTTTAATCAAGATATTGTAGTAGATGACCTCCAGGGAGGTTCCCTTATTTCCTTGATCCTCTGATTCACTGTTTTTCTTCTCCTCCCCTTCAACCTATTAGGAAGGTCAAATAAAAGTTAAAAAAAAATTCCTCTCAAAATATGAAGCCATGTAAAAATGATCTCAGTGTACTCTTTTAATATAGGCACAAATCTTTTCAAATGCAATTTGAAAATAACAGGAGGACACAGGTGTGTGAAGTGGATCACCAAGACAATGTGACTTGTTAAACCTTTATTGCTTAAGACAATACATAGCAGACAATAGATTTCACTTGATACTTTAACCTATATCCTTTACAACAATGACAATGAGCAATCTAAATCCCTTCCTCCCTTCCTTCCTGGCAAGATCTTTACTCATCAGTTCAGTATGCAAAGAATGGGAATCACCATGAGTAACTGGGAATGATTTCAGCAAACTGAAGTCCTTCAGGCACTCTGTTTTGTGGGAGAAAGTAGCAGAGTACAAGTCTGGCCACAATCTGGAATTTAGGTCCGATATACTGGCTCTATCCCATTTTATTCAAAATTTGGGTATGACTACAAACTACACTGTTCTTTTCTTTGATTATAGATGCATTGAAATTCTCTGTTAAGGGGGGGGGTGGGGGGAAACCCAAACGTATGAGAGTCTGCTGAGGGGATATCATATAATTTCAACTCACTACTAGTGAAACTCCACTGATGGGACAAATGTCACTAGGATATTTACCCTAAATCAGTAACTTCCCAGAAACACAATTTCCCACAGCCTTGGGAGCAGTTCAGCATTACTTTTTAAGATACATGCAAGATAAAATTAATGTGGTGGGAAACACTACCTACATATGATTTCCCAAGTAGACAGATAATAAACAACACAGTGAAACAGGAACCACCAGAGAAGTTTGCTCAAACAGAGAATTGGAAGTTGTTAACACAGAGATTCTGAAAATGGGCAGTTCTGGCCTCTGGAGAGACTTTTTACAGTCTGTGTGGCCCTTGGAATATTTTCATCCAAGAGGAGTTCCCTTGGATGAGACCCTTGGAAAATATTTCCCTTTGATCTCTGGTGTATTACTCCTCTTTTGCAGCCAGCCAAAGTTTAAAACTAACTTGACTCCCCTTTGACTGATACCAGTTTTACAGTCAGATACAGAAAAAGTATAGCAGGGATCAGAGAGACCCCAAGAAGCACTGCAAATAATCAAAACACTGCTCATGTTGGGCAGTGGAAAAATGAAAATTTTGGATATGTCCGGAAGAGACTTGTCTCATCAGCACCAGATGCTTAGACAGACATGGGCTATGGAGAAAATCACAAATGAGTGTAGAACTCACAGTTGCACAGAAGACAATGCAACCAGATCAACTCATACCACCTGGGAATCTGGGCTCTGAAGACTGAAGTCATAACAATGGAACTAAAAATAAGTTCCCACAAACTGGCCCACTCGTCAGCACTGTATCTTGCTGTAGTGAAGCTGGAGATCTGCTACTAATACAGGCTTCTCTGCCCTAAATCATTTATTTTGGCAGCTCATAAAATATGGAAACTCTAACACTCAATATTCCCTACTCTCTCATGATTACTGTTCAGGGAGAGTCTCTTTATATCAAACAGAAACTTAGAGATTGTGGCATGTTATCAAAACCATAACGAAATCTTGTGCAAGCACAGTAATCAGAGAGGGCTATTTGTCAAGACATACTGTAGAGAAAAACAAAATCCCACAGTAGAAACAGGAGTGCTTGCTCTGCTGAGAGACACTGTGAAAATGAAGGGAAGCTCTTTTTTTCCTCCTCCTTAATCAAAACTCAGTATGAAAACAAAAACCTTACCAAATAACTTTTGCTGATAAAAAAAAATGTTGGCTGGAAAGGAGTAGTGCATAATTTATACAGAAATAACATTAAAAGGGGGATTGTTCACATAGATATTTCTGAGCGTGTGATCAAAAATTTTGGCCCTGTGGGGAGCTCATGTTACTGCCACTACTGGGTTGAGGCTGGATTTTACTCTCTCTGTGAGACAGTCAAAACCTGGGAAGTTGCTCAGGGAATGAAGGTGTGGGCAGATCTGATATTACTTAGGAAGTCCCTGGTGAGGGCATGCCTGTGTTTTGACCCCACCTGCTGCGGGAGGTTACCCATTCTATCCACAAAATATCTGTAGAGGTTTAAACTTGACTCATTGCTTAATGAAGAGAAGCACTGGAGGGGGAGTTACGTGCTCTGGGATCTCGTTCTGGCTGTGCTATTGATTGCGAGCCAGAGGCCTACTCAGTAAATCAGGGATAACATTATTAAGTTACTTAAATGGACTGTTGGGATGTTAATTACCCAGCACATTTGCAGTCAGTCTGTCCTGAAAATTAAGCCACTTGGCTGTCTAAATGATGCTTAACTCTGAGTGCAAAGATCAAACGCTTCAGCTTAAATGTCCCCATTCTCAGCTCCACAGGCTTTCATAGTACCATCATATTTTCAAATACCATCCCATTTCTAGAAGAGGAGGGCATGCTTAGGTCAGGATTATGTTTCAACCAGAGATCTGTAAAGAAGATCTTAAAAGAAACAGTGCTATCTAGTGTTATTGTTTGCACAGTTGCACGAGCACTGAATTACTGACTGTATGTAAATGCTGTTGAGTACAGGGCAGAAAGGATGTGTGGCTACAAGGGTATAACAGAATACTTTATTTTTGATCATAAGTACAATCCATTATTGTGCAGAGCAATGCAAGGTTAGTACCTGTCAACAAGACAGCTGGAGGCCTCTTTTTCACTGACAAATGTTGAGTGCAGCTGTGCTTAGGCTGTAAACAGGAGCCATGGCTTTAACATCATTCTGATTTTTCTACTCCTGATAATTGCTGCTTCTGCTTCCTCAGGAGTGGTGCCCAGGTGGAATCCTGAACTCTATTCAAACCCAGAGAACAAATTAGCTCCGAGAGCTGCTTGGCCTTGTAGGCACCCGAATTCATTAATTCATCTGAATCAGTTGAAAGAATTACAAGTCCTTAATTTTTGTTATACTTAGACCCTCAGAATTTGCTTCATTGGTGGACAACCACCAGCAGAGCTGGGCTTTTCATGCCCTTCACAGTAACACCTAATTTTTGCAGCAGCCTACACTCCAGTGAGGAAGTGGATATGATTATTTCCAAGGATGGCATGATGATCTCATGGTCAGGGCACTTGCCAGAGCTGCAGTTCCATTATCTATAAGCTAAATAATTCATGACTGCACGACTCCTATTTCTTGGATTTCAGGGTGATATGGAAAAGGTGACAACTGGAACTAGACCCTCCCAGTTCCAAGATGTGTGCATTGTAGGAAGAAGGTAATCACACCTAGAATGAAGTAATTAGTACTTGCTATTTGTCCTGCCCCACAATACTCTTTTAGTTTTGCCAAATTTAACTGTGACCAAGAGTAATCTGAAATATTAACATGAAAAGAGAAAATGTAAGACTCAAAAAAATTTAGGACAGCAGGTGTCAGACAGAATACACATTTTTACTTCAGAGCACTGTGAACAGTATATCCATTGATAGGAAAGGTCTTCACCTTCATTTTTCTATCTAAAAATGTAAAGATTAATAGTTAGCAAAAAGAAGCATAGGAAAAGGATGAATAGACAAAATTTTCTTGTCTTCCCTACAGAACCTTCAAAGTGAGACAGCTAGAAACATCTTCCTGACTCACTGTCCTAAATCCATATCTGTTCTCTTTTATGATAAATTTTTTTATGTTTTACTTTTCTCCACACTAAACTCTATGACAAGTGGTGCTCTTTCTTCATATCAGCTCCTGATTTTTCCTTGTACAGTTGTACAAACCTTCACAGCTTATTTCATGTCTTGTTTTTTCTCCATCTGTCACTCCGGATGCCTTACCAAAGAGCAACACTGCTTTAAGCCAAAGTTCCAAAGATAGTTTATCTACAATGACAAACTAGAGGTGAAACTGAAAGGTAAATAGATCTTTACTGTTGTTTGGGTTTTGGTTTTCTTAAAGCATATGATTCAGGTATGTTATGTTATGTTTGTCAAAGCTCTAGGACTTGTTACAATGCTTTCTCCATATATCCCAGGGATGCACCTGGGAGGGCTTTGAAGTAAATTGTGAACTCATTCTGTCTGACACCTGTACCAACCCCAAGTGAAGCAGGTGCAGTTTCAGCATGCAATGATAATTAGTGCTGCTGATTTGGAGCTGAATTGAGTTGTTCAGCTGGCTTGAATCACCCCCAGAGGCACCCGTGAGATTTGTTTGGTCTGCTGTAGGTATCCACAGCATTGGTGTCAGCATCTGAGTCAACCTTCTGCACTGTTTTTAGAATCACTGGGGAGATACAATCTCCCTTTGGAGAGTCTGTCTTTCTGAACTCAATGCAAAGGAAGACTGCAATTCTATGTCCAATTTTCCAGGATCAGATAACAGTTCCTGGACGTGGATATGAATGTATCTGGCATCAAATGGTTACACAGCTGGACTTCCATTTGCAAACCTTTTGCTCAGAGCAGTTGTCTGCTGATGTCAAGCTAGAAAACATCCAAGCATTTCCTTCACCATGGTACTCAGTGCATTTTGAATGTCCAGCAAAGCACAGACATGGCTCTGGCAGCAGCTGTAATAGTGGCAGTTTCCATCACCCTTGCTGGTTGTGGTAAACTTTCTAGCAGTGCACGCTTCCTGCTGTGAGGTGAATGGACATTATATCGCCACTTTATTAACAATATGTGATACGTTAAAGTTACTTAATACTTAGGTTTTAAAATTGCAATTAAATTTCCATACTATTGAGTAACTCTCACAGAAACCATTTTAAAATATGTATATATTTATCTCTGCAAATAATTAAATTATTTCCTCCAGCGGTGCCCAATGAAATGTTATATATAAATCTGGAAATATTATTTCCTTTAAAATCTTCCATTATAGTGTTTTACTGATCTCTTTCTTGTCATTGCACCACTATGAAACATCTCTGTTTTTCCTTCAGCTCACCATCAGTTCCCGTTTGAAAAGTCTGTAAATTCTGTGCTCCTCTAAAATCTATAGATAATTGATTCCAGGAGTATGTGTCCACAGCAAACTGTGTAGCTGCAGTTCCACTTCATTTAACAATATACAGCTCTTTGTTAGGTAGAGATCAAAGAATATAATTTTATTAAGTTTTATTTGCTAGATTGGAAAAGAATGGGCTTGATTTATTCAAAAAAAAAAAAAAAAAAGTCAGGCCAAATGTTTTTCTAATAGAATATAGAGTGTATAGAGTGCAAAAGGAGGTAAAACTAAACTAAAAGCAATTTATATATATCTTGAAGTAATTTTCAACCAACAACAGCCTTAATATATACTGCATTCAAAGTATTTTTATCATTACCACAGAACAGTGTCATTACCAAACAATAGTAAGGGAGAAAAAGTCTTGGGGAATGCAGAAGTAAGCAAGTATTTGCTACAATGTGTAGCTTGGGGAAAAAAAGAAGTGGATGGAAAATAAAAAGCAAGGTTACCTTTAATTCTGTGTTATACTTCCATGCCTCTGACTTGATGCATTTGAACAACTTTGAGTCAAGGTGCCTTTGTGTCTATCAGAACTACCAATTAACATGTGTAAGTGTTTGCAGGATCAGGTCTTGCCTATGCAGAGGATGCCTGAAGTCTGGGAGCAGGGAATTCCCTGACGGCTCAAGCACAATGCAGGACATCACTGCTGCAAACACATGGCCCTTGCACACCTGTGTGAGGGTGGTACCTCAGTGGCACTGGGTTCAGAACCATCCTAAAGGGCGTCTCTGGCTGAAATGTCCAGAGGTTTATATTTTTCAATTAAGAGAAAACATTTCCACAATTGTTTAAAGATCTTTACTGAAAATGTTTGAAAAACAGTTGAGATGAAGAATAGATGAAATAGAAAAATCAAAACAGGATGTCCTGGAATGTAGCTGCCAATAGCAACTTTGTTTTCAATGGAGAAGTTCTCATCTTTTCTTTGGTACTTTATTGCTTCTGTTTTGGGTTTTGGGAGGCCTGGGTATTTGTTTCTGCTTGAAAGCTTGGTAAAGATAAAAAGCAGAATCCACTTCACTGTAAATTAAGTGGTTTTGTAATGTGCAATCATCTAAAAAATTTGACACTGATATGTACCATGGAACAGCTTAAATAATTTTGGATATTTTGGACTCCAATAAAGTTTATTTATCTAGTTTATGATTCTGTGAGACAAAACAGCATAATCCCTGATACTAAGTTATTTTTTAAAGTCAGTTTTTTAGCTCTGGTTTCTTTAATATGAGGTTCATGTTCAGAGTGTGTAGAGCTAAGAAAGTGGACTGATTATTGTATAATAGGGCATTATAATTAGTGCAGATAACAGCTGCTTGCCGAAGAGTTTTAAAACAAACAAACAACAAAACAGTAAACAAATAAATAAATCCTGACAAAGTGCAAGTGGTTAGACAACAAAATGGTTTTTGCAATTTTGTGTTGAAAATTCTAAGTAGTATGAAGAAAATAGACACTTTGAAATGAAATTTTTTACATTTTGAATTTCTTTGTATTGAAATGACTTCTTCAGCCATTTTTGAAACAGTCCAAAATTCAAGATCTGAATGATTATTCAATTTTATCCAACTAAAGTGTTCAAATTAAATATTAAAGAATCATTATTTAATTTTTCTTTTAATAAAAAAAATATTCCATTTTCAGATTGAAAAATATCCAAGCGGAATCCTTACATTCTTTTCATAGACCTCTAACCTCTTCAAAAAACTCAAAGTGAACATCAAACCAAGGCGTTCACTTTGAGTTTTATTATAAATAAATAAATTGTTTTGCAAAATATGCTGTGAAAACAAAAAAATGATGTTAACTTTGTCATAACTTTGTCTGTCACTGTGCAAGGATGAAAACTGTTTCATTTAATGCCCAACAAAAGTAGTTGGTTTTTTTATTCCCCAGCATCATCTAGAAAAGACAGTTTTTATTGTCTTTTGTTTAATTTTTATTTCAGACTTATTTTTGTTAAGCAGAATGTTAAGGTACCTGGTTTGGAGCATGTTTAACAGCTCTATCTATTGTTGGCATTTTCCATATACCTTGCTTTTATTCTTCTCGATAAAATTGGCAGAACAACAGGATTATTTTGCCAAAACTGGAGATAGCCACGCTTCATTAAATTAACTAATTTAATGAACTTTTTGAGTATTTTTAATTAATGTAAGTAATCATATTTGACATGTTTTATTGCAATACTGTCTGTGTGTCTCTAAGGCTAATTTTCACAGTATTCTTTGGGGTTTTTTTTGAGCAAAACAAACTGGGAAATAGAAGTCTGTATTAATTCCTCCTCATTTTAGAAATATAACATGGAGTACTTATGGTATGTGTGCTTTAGGATCACAGTTTCTCTGAGTTCTGTCTATAGTAAAAGAAGATAGACAGGAGCCACCAGAGGGAGGTTGAGCCCATAGAAGGCCTATACTAAAGTAGCATATAAAACAGAAGTGTTTCTGGAAGGGAATATAGAAGAAAAAAAAAAAAGAAGAAGGAAGAAAAAAATAAAAAAGAAAAAAAAAAAGAGAGAAAAAAAGAAAATAGAAACACGCCAAAAATTTGCATTGTTTTCTAATATAAGTCTTTGGTTCATGTACAGTTTGATGATTGTGTCCTCATCCCCTCATCTCTAAGAGATTATAGCAACCTAGTTAGAGAAAGAAAAGGAAGATAGAAATGGGCACTGAAGTGGAAATACTTCCACCAAAGAAACATGGAATTTGGCTAAGGGTCTTCAGCCTGAGGAAGATCTTGAAGAAATATGTACTGTTATGTCCCTCAAAGAAGTTGAACTTGGAAGAAATGATCACTGTGCCTAATTTTTTTCAATAAGAAATTTTACCAAATGAGATAAACCCATGGCAGACTTGAAAAAAAATATGGGGGTATGTAACAGTAAGAAATAAAATGTCAGAACTCATTGCAATGTGATGCAGGAGCAATTTCAAGGAGATCAGGCACACTCTGGCATAGAAATAATTCAAAGCCTGCTCTCAGATATGGGGCTCTGGACAGTGTGAATGTTTGGTCTGACTCACTCTTATGCTTCTAGATTTGTTTTTTCTGAATAGGTTTCTGTGGCCCACAAGGGAAGGGCATAGGAAGCTCTAACTCTGACTCTGTAATGTTCAGTAATGTTTCTAAAGGTGATGAAGTCTTAAAGCACCGCCTTGCCTCACTTAGAAAATCTGTGGTGCAGCAGGGCAACTCACTCCAAGTCTATAGCTAGCAACCAAAGACATCCATCATGTCTAAGCAGCATTGTTTTTTTAACTTACACAGCTTTTTCCTGGAGTTCAAACAATTCACAGCCTGAAAAGAGGGCATCTGCAGTCATGTGGAGGATTTGATCTCCTGCATGGCCATATGAGATACTTCAGTCAACTTGTGGGCACAAACATAATTTCAGAATTTCGTGTGTATATATCTATGTTATCATATTCTTTCACTGTGAAAGCAGTAACTACTGTATGTGGTAAAATGATATATTGTTGTCCGCAAAATGTCTTTGGCAACAGGATGTTCACTAGCCTTGGAATTTTGCCTTGTATAAATATTTTTAATCTACTCCATGTAGGCATATTTTGGCTGCAAAATAAAGGGTTTTGGAGATTAATATATCCAAGCTCAGTTCTGCTTATACATACTACATACATCAAGGTTTTATTGAACTCTGCATCTAGAAACTTTGCAAAGCAGCTGTTTTGGTTTGTTGTTGTTTTTTTTTTTTTGCCTCCTTTACTCAAAGGGGGATTATGACTATATCCTATTTTTATACTCTACAAATGTAGTAATTTAATCTACAGATATATTTTCATTCTTCAGATGTAACCTATATAAAGCATGTTCAAATTTATGGTCATTGCTTTTCCTGTTAAGAATATTATTGGCCTCTTTTCAAATGTCCACATTTTCCCATGGACTGTCCAAATAGCTATTTATCAATGAATAAAGAATATGAAAATTATCTGACAGTATCAAGTACCTTTCAGCTGAGTACCTCAATGCTCTTTTCAAATATTTATTCATCCTCACCACACCCTAGGGAGTTATCTTTCACCAGTCTGTTTTATTGGCACAGTGACTGGGTCTCAGGGAAGCTCCATGCCTGGTTTCAAGCCAAAGGCAAAAACACAGCCCAAAGCCTCTGCCCCATCACTGCTCAGTGGGGCAGTGGGTTCTCTTGCTGCTAAAACTCATGCAAGAAATGTAAAGGGAGGCTAAGATAGTTGTTCTGCCTGGCTGCACTTTGCCATTTCTTTGTCGAGAGAAATTTATACATACACATAAATGTACGCCTATATCTCATGCAACCATTTAGCCAAGTTCTGTAGGTTATCCTTCTGCTGCACTGCAAGTGATGCTGGCTTTCTGAGATTGTCTTATGACAATCTCCAGCCTTATGCTGGAGAAGATGACAGGTAAAGAGCAGGTCCCCCCAGCCCTTGCTGCCTCAGCACAGGCAGTCCAAAGGATGGGCTCACTACAAGAAAACAAAACTGCCGCTGGTGGAGGGGTGAAACAATTTAACAGAGAGAGGGGTGTTTCCCCAATTCAAATATCAACAGTTCTACTGAGAATACAAGAATAGCTTTCAGATGAACAATGGCCATTCACATCTTTGTCCAATTTCTGCCTCAATCTGGATGTGATGTCTGCAAATGCCAGTTCAAAAATACAATTTAACAGCTGCCCAAAGTGCCACAAGTTTAAGTCAAACCTCATTTGAGCAAAAAATATGTTTCCCACTTCTTACAGAGCTGGAAGTTGTTGCTTGCACTTGTATGTGCTTTTCTTCATGTAGCACTGTATACATTTCAAGTGTAATACAAGTAATATTAATTGAAAGAGACTGTTGGATCTTTTATTTATACTCGCTACCACATGATTTTTTTCAGAACTTTTCTGGGACAATCAGTCTAGTTGTCCTGTAAGCTTATCTCATTACAGAGGACCAGACTGTCCTCAATAGCACAGACACACATATGACTTCTTTAATTGGAAATGAAAGGCTGACACTGACACCATCCTCTGCCCCTTCCAACCCGGCTCCGTGGCCTTCACGATGTGTGAGTGTGAGAATGCAGGGCTGGGAGATGGACCCTCTTTCCTCCCACTCTCCTGCCCCAGAATTCAGCAGAGTAGAGAAAGTACCTTTTTCATGCTTTCAGCAAAGTTTTGGCCAAGCTCATGTCCATAGGAACAAAAAGCAGGTGGAGGAGCCGCAGCAGTGACTAGAAGCAGGTTTCTAGAAATGCAGAGTAATGCAGAATGAGAAACAGGGCAGAGCTGTTGCTTAGCAGATATATATATATATATTGTCACTTAGAAATATAGTGGTAACCAAGAGATGCTGTCTTTAGAGAGGTGAGGCAGTATCTGTCCTCAGCTTGACATTACCATCACTGTTGACTTAAAATCTGTCATTGTCCATGGACTTATGACCTAATATATCCACTGGCCTGGAAAAAGGAACAAGAGTAATCCATGATACATTGGAGTGACAGATGTACACTTCTTTTTTTTTTTTTTTCTATGATAGAGAAAATAAACTCAGTTCTTCAACTTTTCATGGCAAATCTCTTTGTTCATTTTCAAATCTTCTCTCACAGTATTTAGCTTCCTTTGTCTTGTGCGTATCTGTGACCTCCTTGAAATCCAGACCTCAACGCGTTATTTTATCTGAGACCTTATAATTTTCAATTAAGTTATCTGCCACAGGTTGTAGGACTTTCTGCTTAACTTCTTCTGGAGTAAGACCTGCAATAGCATCAGGCTGAGGATTAAGAAGCACAAGATTTGCTGTAGCCCCAGAGTTACCATCTACTGTACTGATGGAATGCAGAACCATGGAGGGGTGTTGGAGTTTGGATCCTATGGCAGCTATACCAATTCTCACATTCAAATGAGCTGTTTGTTTATGGGCCAGAGAAATATTATCTTCCTTTAAGGAATTATATTAATTTTTTTCCTATTCCCCAGGGGCTGACCCTGTTCTTTCTGCATGGTTTCCCACAAGAGGTAAGTGATCTGGACCTATGAAATGGATGCTATTTTTTGAATAGTTAGCTTCATGTGTTTACAATGTGTTAATGATAGTATACCATAGGAAGTCTTTAAATTAATGCTTTTGCAGACTGAGCAACTGTGTACATAGAGACATTTTTCTTCTTGCCACTGCCCTTTTAGAACACAGTTTTCCCTCTAAATAATTCTACCATAACTTCACCATCAATAAGAGCAAACAACAGGCCTCTCCCACAGATGTGGAAAATTTCCAAATAGAGACCAGTCTTCATCAAAAGTGGTTTCCAAGACTTGCCACAGAATAGCTTCTCTTTCCAAAAGGAAGGTTATAATATCATGTAACCTCATGTTACCATTGCTGGTTGATTAATGATGGCCACTCTTATACACTGGAGACACTGAAAGTGTTGGTGGTAGCTCTTCTCCTTGATCTCTGCCCTTGTTCTTCCCCACCACCAGAGATGATGGAAATAATGCCCTCACACTCCCACTGTGATATTTTAAACTGAAAATTCTTGGTCTGGCCTCACAGGCCTTTCTGGATACATTCTTCCTTAGCTTGACTTCACTTACTATACCCTACAGGATGTTATAACATTTCATCTTCCACATTTTTATTTATTATGTGACAGTGCTGGCTTTGCTCCTTTGGCTGTACAGGATACACATTTTGTGTCCCAGGAGTCACCAGAGATCGTGTGAATGTCCCAGTAACAGGGAATGCAAATAGTACAATATTTAAGTACAAAAATGAGGATTAAACTCTTAAGACCTTGCTTTATACTCACAGTCCTCCAGCTAACATACCAGTGCTCCTGGCTGGAGTCTAGTAGTAAAAAATTCTAGTATTTTGTTCAACAGGAAAGATTCAGAATAATATTGTCTTTTTGATTATACATGTGTAATTGAACAGTACATATTTCTGTGGTCTAAGTAGTCATGTTTCACATAATCTGTAATAATTAGCAAAGCCTTACTGACCTATAGCACTTTTAGCTGCAAAGCAGAGTGTGTGAATTGCTCCTTGAGGAAAATTCACCCTTAATGTAATTCCATTAACTTCATGCCCTTGAGATTTATACTGATATCTACCACCAACATCAAAGGTCTTGGATAATTTAAGTATAGAATAAAAATTACCCTTTTCCATCCCTTAAAATTCCACCCAGGCCAGAAGGGAAATCCCCTGTGGTTTTTATTGTCCCTTCCCATAAGGATAAACAACCTTCTCTGAGAGCTCTTGTCTTTACCGATTGTGACAGTTAAATGGACACTGCTGGGTTGAAAGTAATGCTCCCAATTCTAATTCTTATTTGCACTAGTATAAATCACTAGTAGCCCCACTGCAAGAAAATGAGTTACTATGGAAAAAAAAAAAAATCAGTACAGGTGGGAAGAAAAACAGACTCTCATATTTATAGCAAAGGAATAAGCACTATCTGTATGTTATTTGCAACCTGTCAGTCTCACAGAAATCTGTTCTTAAAACCTTCTTATCAGTCCTTATGGTGTTTAACTCAACATTTCCATAAAATTACAGAGTTTACATGTTTCAATTATATTTTGTTTCCACCACATAGCTAAAAAAATACTTTTCACTAGTTCTGTAGTATAATAAATAGCATTCTTTAAACCAGTCATATCAGGGAAGTTTTCTACTATGAAATTAAGGATTTTACTACTTTAAACAGTAGAAGACATGTTCCTGTCCCAAATAACATATTGCTATCAAGACCTGAGGAGCTTATATGAAAGTCTGGGTAATCCATGTGCATCATTTCAGTAGCATTTCTGTGCCATCAACTATATTAGGCTGAAATTTTTTTCTGTTGGGAAGATACCTTTACTTAAAATAATTGAAAATTTCACTGCCTTTCGGAAAATTAGAGATATAAAAACACCCCATGGAAAAGAAAATCCACGTTAAAAAAATGTTTTGTCATAATGAAGATATTGAAATCTGAGGTTTGAAATTTACATGATCAAATAATTTTTGGAAGATCACCCTCTAAGCCTCAGACAAGGTTTCCACACTGCCCAGCCCCACCAGCACCAGGGAGGGTCAGGATCTGTGGAGGTTGGGGCAGCCCTATCAACATGAGCCTTAGAAGAATAAACAGTTTCTGGTCCAACAACAACCTGTGCGGGTTGGCAGGAACATGGTAGGCTTCCAGCAGGACCCTGTTTGTATTTCATCAAAACTTCATCAGACTGACACATTCCTATGAAATACTTCTGTTTCCCCATAGTGGCATTTTCCAACAAAAGAAGTGTTTGATCGCTGGCTCCCAACCAACCCTGTTCTGAAGCAATCTGTACAAGCTGGCCCATAAACAGTAACAGGTTATTTCCAGCACTTTACACCTGACTGACACATACTCAGCTCTCTTTCACTATCCAAACTATTCCTCCAGGCGCTTTTGTTTACAGACCTATCCTTTGGGAAAGAGCATAATTTAGTCTCACTAAGAAAATATATCAGTGGTCACTGATCAATGTAATATACTTTAGAGACTAAACCAGATTAAAGTGAGCCTATTAATACCACAAAATACCAATCAATATTTGAACTGTTTATCTATATATATGCTAAAAGTGCATTAGCAAAATAGCAACATATATACAAAGCCACCCATTGTACCCACGCTGGTCCATTTTTCTTCAGTCTACAGCTGTGCACCTAGCCCCACTGGTTGTAAAATGCCAAAACACTGCTCCTGACAGATCACACCTGCTTCAAATAACACATCTCACCCCACACTAATCTACAGCTATAGGCTGGGTTTAATGATTTTAAAATGCTGGTATTAACTCTTAATGCTCAACTAGTTTTTATGGAAGCAACAGAGTACATTTTGTCCAGTTTTAATACAATCCCAATAAAACAGCTGGGAAATTGCAGTGCCAGAGAAAAGACATTCAAATCCACCGTTTCCCCTATTGTAATAATAATCAGCTTGACAAAGTCAGATAGTAAAGCAGATTGTAGCACTTTGGGGCTTTTTATACATATATTTAATTATATTGTTAAGTTCCCCATTTGAAAGCAATTAAAAAAATACTTTAAGTTCAAGATTATAAAACTACCCACTTCTGATTTCAGACTGACATTTTTATTGTTAATCTGAGTTATAACATGCTCAGGTTCATTCCTTCTTGATTGGCTGCTGAGCTTTCTGCCAGAATTTTATAGCTTTATGGGAAAGTACAGTATTTAAAACTCCTTTAAATTCATGGGCTACTCCTGCTTCTGAAAAAGCTTCTCTTGACTTCTCAGAAATGCATAACAAGAGTCCATGTTTACTTAAAAACATCTGCTTCATCCTTTTTGCTTTAATATTAAAAGTGGCTGATGTTTTCCACGTTTTCTGTTGACTGTATCCGGTGGTGTTTAAGGAAAGACTGGATGCAGCAATCGGTGTCACGTTCTAGTTGACATGGTGGTGTTCAGTCAAAGGTTGGACTCAATACATTCAGAGGTCTTTTGCTGCTTAACTGATTCTATGATTCTGTAATTCTACCCTCTTGTCAAACTATGAGATGGTTTCTTTGGGGCTAAACCTGGCTCCCTCTCTATCTCACTACAGCCAGTGGAGTTGTGGGGTGAGATGGGGTGAAAAATGGGCACCCAGAGCAAGGGCTGACATACCATGGCAGTGCACACCAGTCCCTTGGCACTTTGACTGAGGTCGTAGCTACAACTTGATGTGAGCAAAGGGTGGGCAGGAGATCTCAGTGCCTGGGCCTGTTGTTGGTTTCCCAGATGAGAATAAAAGTGGCATAAAGACTACTTGAAGAAACACAGACACCAGAAATGTTCTTTTTGCAGTTTTACAGGGAAACTCAGATCATACAATGCTAGCAAGTGCAAAGAGCTGCTCTTTGCAACAAAGGGACAAAAAAGCACATTGACATGGTCTAATTTTTGTTATATGATTCTGCAGCATTACAGTTCTCCTAAAATTCTGTTCTGAGCTAATTCCAAGTTACAGCTGGGCCTTTTGTTGTTCATTCTGCTTTTCTTTATTCTTTATTTTCTTTATTCTTTTGCACACCAACCACTTGTTCACTTAGGAGGCAGGGGTTAGTGTGAGTGAAGGGGAAAGAGGATGCAAGGTTGCTGGCCCACATCACTGGGACTGCAGACCATGCCCAGGAGCTCTGATGGTGATGGAGCAGCTCTGTGGGGAGTCACCAGCATGGAACCAAGGACATCAGTGTGCCATCCTGAGAGAGTGGTGTTCCCTCAGCATCTGCAACAGAAATTGGTAAAGTTTTGGCCCAAGACTGCACAGCCATTCCTACTCTGTACCAGAGGATGCTCAAATAATGTTACAGTCAGGGTATTCTTAGGAGAATGAATTGGGTTCAGTCTGCACTGAGGCCATCCCTGTGTCAGCATTTGGCACTGCTTCTGGTAAATACAGAATACTGAGTGGCTCCTGATGATAGATGTTACTGCAGAGTGGTGAATAGACCAAGTGAGTTTTGCAGAAGCTAAACCTCTGTCAACAAATGAGAATCATCACACCAGACTTTTGAAACATGCTTTTGAAGCCAGTTAGCCAGAGGCTGCTACCTTGTACTTGTCCACACCGGCAGGCTGAACCTCAGCAATGATTTTTATGCCACATAAATGCAAGTTTGTTTTTCCAGACCTTTTTAAGAAGGCAAAAATTCACAGCTAAGTTTCCCCAAAACTTAACACTGTACTTACTGAAGGAACATGGGGTGTATGAAAACATAACAGTAAGAAGCTGTTTATACCCTATAATATTATAACTCAGCTTTTGTCATAAATCTCTCTCCTTGATTGCACATACCTCCAGCATGAACTCATGCTCCTTTTGATTTTCCTCTTTATTACCCTTAGCCAACTGAGTGATGTGTGAGTTCCTGTCATGGTGCTGACTCTATTACAAAGTGCAAAGGTAATTTACATTACGGGGCTGGCAGGGCAACCAATAGCACCATGCCTGGGAGGTGTGCAGCTCCAACAAGCCTCTCTCTTTTATGGGTAATGGGGAGCAATATTTTTTTAAAAAACAAACTATAAATTTCTGTGCATAGTCAGAGGCAAGTCCTTGGGGTGGGAAAGCAGATTTACACTTAGCCCACTAGCAGCTTCGTGAGGAGTCAGCATCTTCATTTGAGTGAAAAGCCCCAAGAGCAGAGCCTGAGCCACCCCCTCACTGGCTGAATTCCTTTGGCTCATTGTGGGGGAATCAGAGGAGTGGGGAAAACCAGAAAATTCATGTTTCTTTGTTCAAGAGGTTCACTGTAAACCAAGACTCCCTGGAGTCTGAGCTGTAGTTTTCACACAGCTCCATAGCCTGTACTACATGGAAATTTTAATTCAGTTTGGATATAAACAAACCTTCACTCTATGAGTTCAGGCAGGGGCAAAAACTCACCCAGGAGCATTGCCTGAGTGAACGGGGTCAATCTTCAGAGGGCCAGGAGGAAGCAAATACTTTCCAGGTGGCACTCAGTAGATATTCACAGTATCAGTGGAAGCAACTAATTTCAGAGGCCAGTCACCCTACACTCTCTTTATAGCCATTAAGGAGAGATAGGTACCTCAAAAAGCAGTTTAGAAAACCCTATTTAGGCTCTTACTGTGATCAGTGCTTTGAAGAAAGCTTGCCTTTGCCTGCAGTTTATAAACATTACTCCTACCTAAGATAGGAGCCCACGGTTGGCCTGCACCCATCTGCTGCTCCTCACCTGTGCCACTGCAAGCCTGGAAAATCCAAGGCTTGCAGTGGCAAACCTCCCTGTGGCTGAGGACACAGGCACAGCATCAACCCCATCCCAGGCTCTCAGATAAATAGGGATGGTAACATGCACTCCAATGTTCTGTCAGTTTCAATTCAAAATACTGCAGGATACACCCAATGCCCCAAATTCTATAAGCACCAGAAAAATTTCATTTTATGGTGAAAGGTCATTTTAAAAAGAAAGCCTGCCCCAGGCCTTCTGACAAAACTAACATTCTGACCCCTAACTTTGCACTCAGAAAAATATGTTATTGCTCTGTTCATACAGATCAGTGGGAAGGGAGGAAACTTCCCCACCTTCATATACATCCCTTGGATTACATGTGATAGTTCTGCTTTACTTTTTAAGAAGTTCAGCAATATGAAAGGCTACAGTGATACATGGGAGCCCTCAAGTCACTTCTGCACCACATAGGGAAAAGGATGTTCCTACATCTTCTTCAGGTTACTTATGGGCACACTGTTTTCATGCTCCAGTGAGAATGTTTAAATGTTGTAAAGCATTAATTAGAACAGCTCTTCCTCTGGTGTTTGACAACATTCTAATATTAGAAATATATTTTAAAAATATAGTGAAGTTTGATAGATACAAAATTTGAGTGCATTTGATAAAAGCTATTCAAGCAATCATCTCCTATTTTAATTATATGTGAGTTGACCAGGTAATTTTGTGAAATAGACTTCAGCACCCATCAAACTCAAATCCCAGTGTTTGTTGACCTTCAGAGGAAACAGCGTGTTGAATTGCAATGGTGGTCGTGTATCTTTACTCACGGATGTGCTGCACAGCTTCACCAGATGCATTTCCTAGTAATTTGCATGCAAGACAATTCAATATAGTTTCCTCTATTGGCTTTCAGTGCACAGTTTATTTCAAGTACTTTATAAAGAGGTTTATTTTAAGCCAAAGATATTAGGACTGGGAATCTTTCCATGAAACTACAATTTTCTACCCCTCCCTTAGCAGAAATGGAAAAGAATTATGCTCTGCATAATTTTAAGAGAGCCTCAGCATTAATAGAGTAGAAACCACTGTAGCCTCTCCATAAATACTCTCACACCAAACATTTCTACAGGACTTGTTTTTGCAGCAGTAGCTTAACTCCAAAGCCATATAAATCTACCTTGTTTGTAAAACTACTGTAGGGCAATGCAACACAGGCCAAATCTTCATTCCACTGACATCCATAAGACTGATAGCAACAGAAGAAAGCAACACTCCCATATGTTTATTATATCATACTTTATGTGGCTGTCATGCTCCACTAGCTTTGCACCAAGCTGTTCTGACCTTCATCTTAGCACAAATGTGCAGGGCAGAGTGACTGCATGTAGGCTGATTTATTCACCAGCCTTCCCTGGGTGTTGGTATCTCCCTCTGGGGCATGTTCTGCATCTGCTTTAAGGGTGTGTTTACACTGGAGTGAGTGTAGTGTGAGTAGACAATCCTTAGTAAGCATTTTAAGGAGTATCTGAGGACTGTTTGCAGCACAGCTGTGATAGCACAGACTTCAGTGCAGACTGGGGTCCCCCATATCTGCTCAGTTTTAGGGCTAGTCTGCCTGACCCCAAAACTGCTGGCCAGGACAATCTCTCCAAAGTCCAGGGAACTTGGACTTATTAGGTCCACTCATGCTCTTGTTCTCTCATCCTGTGCACAGAACAAGGTGGGGAGGTTGCAGAAGACAGAGCAACAGCCCATAAACACATCCAGCATCCTGCTGCCAGCAGACAGCATGTACTAAATGTATTTATTAAATATTGAATTCTAGACAGCCAGAAGAAAAATGCATAAACACTCACTCATCCATAGGCTGCCTGGACTAAGAGAATGGTTTGTTTGCCTTTCATATTGAGACCAGCATGAGCTCTTAAGATTAGTATTTGGGAGGGTTGTAATGTTAAAGAAGCACGAGGTCATGCTTTAAAATAGGGTACTTCAGTGTGAATATTTACTGATCAACTTACGGTTGCTTTGACTGTTGTTCATGTCATTTATATTCCCTTGGCACTTGGACCATCCCTCAATAATCCAGGCAAGACAGAGTGACATGGACAAAATCAAGGGTGTTCAAGAAGAAGCAGAGTGCAGACTTAGATCCTAAGCTGACAGAAGGAAAGAGCATGAGCACATTTCTCTGCATTGTTCTGCTTTACTCTTAATCTGATGTTCTATAAAATAACTTCTGTGTCCTCCTCCCTGTAGCTCACAAATTCCTGTGTTTGCTCATTCTCTGTTAAGTCAATGAACTGTGACTGTGACTGCATCTGTGACTTAGAGTTTGCATCATTTTTTCTAACCTTCTTAGGCATGTTTCAGCAATTGCACACAGGAGGAGACCTCACGTGATAGGGTCTGCCTTTTCTCTTCCAACTCTCCTCAAGGTCCAGCCAGGCCTCCCAGACTGAATTCTTGTAGATGCTATTTGAAATTATATTGGTTATTCTGAGAAAACTGTACAAAAGGTACCGTAGGTGATTTGAGGACACAGCCCCTCTAAAGACCCTTCCTTAAGAAGAAAGTATCAAGAGTCTATCCAAGAACTTGCATCAAGTATAACCAAGGCAATCAGTGCCATCATGATCCTTTAAACATGGTATTAAATTGGACCTGAGACATCTGCAGTCTGATTTGTTGGAGGCTGCTGAATTAGCTGGTTTATTTCTGAATACCTTGACTTCTTCACCTGTGAAACAGGGATAAAATAAATTTCCCTCATAAGTCTTTTGAGATCCATTAATTAATAAAGATATCTACAGAAACAAAGTTTTATAAGGAATTATACTTAATATCTTTATATCCTTTTGACAAGTCCACCTGTGTTCAAAATCTGCTCTGCTGGTGGAAATGAAAATCATTGGGGCTCAAGTGTTTGTATAAATTTTATAAATCTAAGTATTCAGGGTTTGTTGGGTTTTTTTGGGTTTTTTTTTCTGTATCTTCATTTTCCTTAAAGAGGAAGATTTCTTTATGTGAACTTTTACAGTTGAAACCTTTGAAAACTATCTTAATTAGTAACAGTGTAGCTCTGTTGTATGGAGGAGAATTCTGGCTGTACCTTTAATACTTGTAATAATTTCTTTTTATGTAGTGTAACAGCTCCAAACAGTAAGCAGCACATTGCTATAGCTGGCTATTTATTACACCTACTGTACAAAAGGAACCAAGTCTCTATTACTTTTTTTATTCATATAGATGTTCCTATAAACCAGACAGTTAAGTGATGTATTTATTTTGGTTTCTAGCCAAGCAGAAATATTTAAACCCAGCTTTTGGAAGCAAGAATTATCTAATCACTCGCTAGCTTTTATAATAAAGCATTTATCATGGAACATTAATCCATTAGTACTTATTTTCCATCCCATCCTTTCACTAGCACCTTGCTTTGAACAAGGTTGAATTTGGCTGTGATTTTTCCTTTTATCATATATCATAGTTACATGATGGGACACACCAACATTGAATTCAGAAAAAAATCTTGCACTTTGCTTGAACTTGGCACCCAGGTGTTCTGCTTGTGCTTCCATTGCTAACAAAATAGTGCATGTGTGAGTTCTGAAATAAGTCTTTCATTGTAATTTACCAGGGTTTCATGGATGTAAGGAGGCATGTGGAAACAGCTAAGAATAATTACCTGCTAAAGAAAAACCTGTGTTTAACTAGCTTTGTTTTTTCACAGCTTTAATTTGCATAGCACATCACCAAACTGCCACACTTAAGCTCTCTGGCATTAAAGGCAAAAACTAAATGCTTCAGGGGAATTTTCTCCTTTGTTTTGTTTTGTTTTGCCAAATTAGAGATTAAAGGTAACCCCTGACTAAAAAGTGCAGTCCCTGACTGTGTGATGACACATCACCTATGGTGCCGTGTGGCTGATCAAAGGTTGGACTTCCTCAGGCTCTTGCTGGACCTGGATTTTCAAAGCCACTGCTCAACACAGTGTCAGCTCAGGAGCAGAGGGTGACATCTCCTCTTACAGCACAAAGCCAACAAGAGGAAGGGGAGCACTCAGGAAACTCCACAGTCACATTCTGTTTTCTTCAGCTCCCCCTGAAAAGAGGGAAATAAACAAAGAAAATGAAGGTGAGAAAATCATGAAAAAACAGGTAGGAAGGTCCTTGAAGAACAAAAACCAGAATGTCTGTGCAACTGAAAAGTCTCTGCTTATCTATGGCCTTTGTGCACTGGTCTTCCCAGCAGCAGTTGGATGTCCAGGGAGATAGGTAGGTATCTCTGGAGATCACCTGAATCTCTCCTCTCCCTTCCCCAGAGTGTGCTGGGACCAGGAACAGGGCTCAGGCTGCAAAACTCAGCTGAACCCAAGATCATTCCCCTTCACACATCTCAAATATTGCAAAACATTGATGCCATGTGCCCCCAGACAGGGTTCTGCAGGCTGGTGTCAAAGAGAGGCTGCTGCATTTGTTTCCCATTTCTACTAAGAAATATTCCAATTGTGAGCCAAAAAAACACCCCTTTTTGCAGCATGCAGAATGTATGAAACATCAGAGCCAAATCCTGTGAACTCTGGGTGTAATCTTTACTGCTGGAGTAGGTCCTTTGCAACCCATAGGTGTAATAAATACAATGTCAAGCTTTTACAGAACAAGACCCAAACTGTTATTAATTGTAGCATTGGAAGACCCTGATTCACTCCACCTCTCTTTGCAGATTTAACTGAGGCCTGTGTCAAGGGCTGGTTTTTAGGCAGGCTGCAACCCAGGAAGATGAGTGACTTGAGTGACCACAGTGACTTGTGAGGCTTGGGTGAGTCAAATAAAATGCACATGTAGAAAGAAACTGTCCACTGGAGAAAAATACTCCTGGGAAACAGGGAATAAAGGAGGAGAGGATTTTGAAGACCATACATTATTTCATTATTCAGACATAAACTTTCCCTGCTGGTTGTTAATAGATAGATGAGAGCATCTGTGGTCCCCAGAGGCCTGTCACCCTATGAAAGAGCCTATTACCATGTGGGGGCTTAAGGTGTCACAAACAGAATACAGATACAGGAGCAGTTCTTTGTACATTTCAGACTATTATCTTCATTACAAGTCTCCCTATGATTTTGGAAGAGAACAATTTTTTGTCTTTTCACAGTAGGTTTTTAATCCTCAGATAAGTATTGTGCATCCTACACCTATACTTCTCATAGAGCTTCTGTGGACGTTAGAAGAAATTTTGTGTGCAAAGACAGATGCAATCAGGTTCAAAGAAAGCAAGCTAGTCACTCAGCAAAAGTCCCTAAAATAAATCACTTTAAAAATTCTTTTTAGTGTCCAAACATTTAAAAGAATACAACAATATGGTCATTGTTGGAACATGAAAAGTCAACTCCTTAATAAAGTTACATTCTTAACTTATTCCAGTAATTTTTCCTACTAATTTATGTGGAAGTTTTATCTTTGAAATACAGGACACATATATGCGCAAGAATATATCCTCATTCTTCAAAAATATCTATCCTTTCAGATTACTTGTATTTTCAGTATTCTAATGTTTACATTTAAAACACCCTTCCTTTATTTCTCATGTATGCTTCACTTTTTTATTAGAAAAAGCTCTTCAGAATTTTTTACCATAGGTAACTCAAAGTTATATTAAAAATTATGTAGATTGAATATCCAGATATTACTATTAACAGAAAAAAAATTATTTTCTTTCTTCCCATTGGGAAAAAGTAACTGCCTTCTCAAACCAAGTTATCAGCTTAAGAATCTGAGAATTTCTGTCATTAAAATGGTATTACCTCATTTTTTAAGTTCATTAAGTGCAGGTGTGTGTAAATGATCTGATGGAATTCCCTCAGCACCTACTGAGCCAAAGATTAGTTCAGCACTTGTGTCAAAATGAGTAGCATCAGGAACACTGTAACTTTTGAAGCTGGGGGCTGTTCCAGTGAGCTGCTCTGGAAGCCAGAAAGATGTAATGAAGTCAAATTCAAATCACCTTTTTTCTTCTGGAATCAGACTTACTTGTATAAATAACAACATGCAAAATAATATGTTGTGAAATATTATACAATAAATATGAAACAATGGAGTGCAATACAATAAACAGACCTAGCATTATTGAAGAGTTATGAAACCAGAAACTGAACTTTCTACCAGTTGCTGACATTGGGTCACTATTAAGAAAACCTCTTTTGACATGGTCATCACATCTTTGGATGAGCCTTCTGACCTCTCCATGCTTTGCTGGAGGACATTCCTGCATGATACAGAATGTCTTACCCAGTCTGGTGCACAATTGTCCTGAGAGATGTTTGCAATACATGGGAGACCATTCAGAGGGACCTTGACAGGCTTGAGAGTTGAGCCCATCTGAACCTCATGAAGTTCAACAAAGCCAAGTGCAGGGTCCTGTAGCTGGGTCAGGGCAATCCCAAGGACAAGTACAGGCTGGGGGGAGAATGGATTGAGAGCAGCCATGGGGAGAAGGACTTGAGAGTGATGGTGGACACAAAGCTCAATATGACTTGGCAATGCATACCCACAGCCCAGAAAGCCAGCTGTATAGTCATGGAGATCAGGAGAGGTGCCTGAGGACTAAAAGAAAGCCAATGTCACCCCACTCTTCAAACAAAGGCAAGGAGGAGGATCCAGGGAGCTACCTGCCAGCCAGCCTCACCTCAATCCCTGGAAAGGTGATGGAATGTCTCATTGTGGAGGCATTCTCTGTCTCTGTCCACATGGATGATAAGAAGGTGATCAGGAGTAATCATTGTGGATTTGCTAAACGTGAAATCATGCTTGACCAATCTGATTGCCTTCTAAGATGAAACAACTCTCTGGAGGGATGAAGGGAGAACAACAGATATTGTTTACCTCAATTTCAGCAACACTTTCAGTACTGTCTCTCACAACATCCTCACAGGCAAACTGAGGAGGAGAGTAGGTGGATTGAGGCAGACTGAGAACAGGTTGAACAGCAGATCCCAGAAGGCCATGGTCAGTGGCACAGGGTCCAGCTGGAGATTTGATACTTGGCCCAGCATTGTTTAATTCATTCATCAATTGCTTGGATAAAGGGGCAGAGGCTGCCTCAGCAATTTCCCCAATGACAGAAAGCCAGGAGGAGTGGCCAATAGCTCAGACAGCTGTGCTACAGTTCAGAGGGACCATGGACCAGGTTGAAGAGATGGGCAGAGAGGAACAATCTGAAATTCAGGAAAGGCAAATGCAAGGTGCTGTATGTGGGGAAGAATACCCCAGGCACCATTACAGACTGGGGGCCAACCTGCTGGAAAGCATCTCTGTGAAGGTGACCAAGCACTGGAACAGATTGTCCAGAGGCTGTGGAGTCTCCCTCACTGGAGATATTCAAGAGCCATCTGGACACAATCCTGTGCCATGAGCTCTGTGATGGCACTGCTTGAGCAGGAAGGTTGGACCAGATGATGTGGTCTGTGGTCGCTTCCACCCTGACCCATTCTGTGACTCTGTGTCCTTGGCTGCATCAAAATTAAAATGTCTAGAAGGCCAAGAAAAAGGATTTTCCCCTCCTCCTCTAATCTTATGAGACCCCACCTGGAATACTATGCTCAGCTGTGAGGCTGCCAACATAAGAAGGACATGGACCCATTGGAGCAAGTCCAGAGGAGGTCACAAAGATGATCAGAGAGCTGGAAAACTTCTGTGAAGACAGGCTGAAGGAGTTGGGGCTATTGAGCCTAAAGAACAGGAGCCTACAATGGAGCTGGAGAGGGATTATTTCAAAGGGCCTGTTGGGATATGATGAGAGGTACTGGCTTTAAACTGAAAGAGAGTAAGTTTAGATTAGATGTTAGGAAGAAGTTCTTTATTGTGAGGGTGGTGAAGCACTGGAACAGGCTGCCCAGAGAAACTGTGGATGCTCCATCCCCAGAGATGCTCAGGACCAGGTTGAATAAGGCTTTGAGCAACCTGATCTACTGGAAGGTGTCCCTGCCCATGGCAGGGGGGTTGGATGATTCTGAAGAGCCCTTAAAGCCCAAATGATTCTGTGATACACATGCACATTGGAGAAACAGACAGATCCTTTTACAGTTGACCTTCACCACGTACAAAGGGGAGGCTTATCATCATGCAGGACTGGCCTCCTACTCGTGATCTTTATGACAGAGAAACTTAACCTTCCAGGACATATGAGCACAGTGACCTCAGTGTCTTCTGAATAACAATTCAAATGCACACATTTGATTAGCTTTTTGCACTCATTAATTAAATACTTATAGAAAACTTTACAGAGACGCAATTGTTTGCAAAAAATAGCCCTTATCACATTCTTCTTATGATAGGTTGAATAGGGAGCAAAGCAACACTGATAGGTAAGGTAGGTCTCAATCTTCCAAGAAAATTTAAATATGGTTTATTTCTGTGTATTCCCAACTGCAGGAAAGTTAGCTCCTTTGGGATTTATCCTTTATTAGACTACTGAATGTGACTACAGCCACAGGAAATACTGCATACTTTTGTCTGTATGTACTGAAAGACATTACAGGACTTCTTATATGGGGGGTGCTGTTAGCACTGTTAAAATATGAAAAAAAAAAAAAATCTCTCCACTTAAAAAAAAAAGCTGCATGGAAAAAACAATCAAAATTGCCTAAGCAATACTATCACATAATTAGATTGCCTGGCATAAGCTTAATACATGAAATGTCCTCAGTTCTCATGCCATTCTCTGTCTTGATTAAGGAAGGAACTAAAAGACCAGACTTTTTCCATTGCTAAATTTTCCATTGTGAAATTTGACGTGTTCATGACTGCAGAAGCTCTGTTAATCAATAAATCACTAGACAACTTTGATTAATTAACTAGTCAGCAACTCATAAGACAGTTCAGTCAGAACATCTGCATTTCCTTTTGTCTTATGTGATTTTTTAGTGAAGTAAAATGTGGCTGTTTCTTTCCCAGACTGTTTGCTTTAAATGTTCTATGGAAGAATTATGTATTATTTTTATTTGTGCTTCAGTAGCAGCTAACAGCCTCTTCTAAGCTCCAGGCTTAATTTGTGCTAGGTTTTACACGATCCCACTTTAATAGGCAAGGCTGGGGGTAGAAAGAGATGCAAAGTAATTCCAGGGGTGCTCGTCCATACCCCCGCACAAGCCCGGAGGCAAAGCCTGCACCAGAGCTGGGATGTGTGGAGCCCTCCCACAGCACCCTGCCTGCCAGGCTGCCTGTCCTGCAAGGAAACACACAATGCTCTGTGCTAAGCAAACAGCATTGTTTTCAAAGACAATTTGCCAGCGTGAGCTTTCCTGTAAAAGGAACCATCTTATTAGCACTCTGGGTGGGATGTCATCCTCCAACAGGATGTCTCCCATGGAGCCATCTAACCTGCACTCCAGTGTTGGGTGCTGAATGCTGTCATCCTTCCAAAGTCAGTGCCAGCCCTTCTGCAGGGTATTCAGGGTGGTGGAGGATGGCAGCAAGAAATGAAGAGGCACATGTTATAGGTGAGGGCATGTTCTCCTCTGGAGAAACCTAATATTTGGATGTGTGTTGGTCAGCAGAAAACAATGACTGTGCACAGGGCTGGGTTGTAGGTTTGGTCACACTTGGATGTCACTTGGATGCCAGTCACGGGAAATGGATCCTGCAGAAGGAGACATATGAACTTAAAAAATATAAACTTAATCTGACTTCATACCCATTCCTATTAAGCTACCTCAGATTTCAAATTTTCTTTTCTACATTTCAAGAAAGTAGAAAAGAAACCCAGCATTTACTATTACTGACATATACAGTTTGCTATGCTGATTAGGCTCTTCAGGTACTTTGTGCTTTTTGCTTTATTTGAGATTTAATGCTCTGTCTCACCCAGCTGACATTCCCAGACTCTCCTGATTAAGGGAGCATTGAAAACCTTCCTCCCACTCACAAACCCAGCAGAGACCTCTGAGCCACGCTGGGCTGCCCATGCACAGAACAGCTCCTATAACCTCTGTACTCAGGACTGCACCATGTTCTGGTTTATTTAAATATGTGAACTGCTGCCTCTACACTTATTTCCTTACAGTGGTTCCAATTCATCTGTATGTCTCCCACTGTTTTCATCACTGTTCCTCATGTTAAGTCCTCTCCTCCATTTCTGTTGTTCTCCATCACAAATCCTTGTTGCAAAAGAGGATGAGAAAAATATGAAATGTTGGAATTACTACTAGACAGAAATCCCAGTATTTCAGGCAGATCTGTTGCTGATCTTTTTAATTCTGACAAAAAAGACATGAGTTTCCCCATCATTTTCCAGAACACATGAGAAGCAAAGTGAGGACCAGGGTGTCTTCCCCCAGGGCACAAGTAGTAACACAGTTTGGCAGTCATTACCCAGAGAACTATCTGGGACTTTGATTTCAAATACATGATAGCTCAGTTTCCATCTAAAGCAGCCACAAAACAAGCAAACCAGAAAACATTACCCATGATCCTTTATCTTAATCTTTTTTATTTTTTCTTGCCTCAGAAACAAAAAGCAGAGGCTGCAGAGCAATATATTGAAAAAGTTGAAACATACCAACCTTTGAAGAATCACATACAAAATACTATTTTAAATCAAAAGTATGTGTGTTGCACTTTGGACCAGGTTGCCAGCTGATGGAAAACAGTTCAGCTCCTTTAATCATATGGGGTTATGCCAATTTACATCAGCTGAGGATCTGTCTAATAGTAATATGTGAAGCAGGGCTTCACCACATACTGTACTGAATGTTGGAAAACATCCTGTACTTAAATGCATGCAGCTCTTTAACTTGGAGTATGAGACTGGCCACATTGTTTGACATAAGGGTTAGTTTTCAGATAGTGAAATTTCAGTTGCCAGGTGCCAGAGGCAATTTATCAGACACTCATAAAATAAAGATCAAAAAGCCCATCAGTCTCCCACTGCATCTGGGATCTAGGAAGGAACACTTACAGCCCCCTATCCTTTAAACAGCTCTCACTTAAAGAGCTCACTGTTTATAATAACAAGAAAAGGAGAAAGGGGTCAGGTCAAAACCAGCTGAACAGCAGGTGGTGTTATAAAGTTTTTTTTTCCACAGTTAAAACTTTTGTGAAATAGCGGTTCAAGTGTACTCATACAAGCCTGTTTCATATTTTTAATTTGTATTTTTAGATAATTTTTGGCAATTAGAATACAAGTCACAGATGACTTGACTTTTTTTTTGACTGTTGTTTACTCAAATATGTTACAAAAATAATCCTGAATGATTTCCTTTCATGCTTCCCTTTTGACTGAAAGCCCTTGCTGCACAGTACTGAACTCAGCTTTTAGATCCAGAACCAAAATTCCTCCAAAGTTCAAAGGGGTTTCTGAGCCGTGTTCCCGTTCATAACCAGCTTAGCTGGAATGGTGCAAGATGAGAAGTTTGGATTCAGATCTGAACTGTACTATTATTTAATATTTAATGAGCACTCACACTCAGTCTTGGCTGAAGTCAGAGACGTGAACCTTGCCTTCTGAAATGTTTCAATGTCAAGGCTCTGGCATTGCCCTCAGGTCTCCTTAGTGGGGTGGAAGAAGCATCTTTCCACCTCCAAGGAATGTGTCACATTCTGGTTTGAGTCCATCTCTTACGACTTCATTCCTCAAAGACAAAACAGCCAGACTCTATCAGGCAAGAATTAGCCACACATGTTCAGAGTTGTCATCAAAAACTCCTATAAGAAACCCCTCAAATGAGATGAATATAAGATACTTTTCTATTCCAGAAGAGTCAGTGAGTGTCACATGAAAGCCTCATCTCAAGTCAGTAACTGACCATGACAACCTGACAAATTTGAAACTCTAATTAAAATATAGCATTGCCCCTGAGGACACAGGATCAGAGGAAATCTGTCCCTGATATACTAAAAAATCCTATGAAGTACAGAGCACACACAGCCCCCAGAGACATTTCATGGCACTGAACACACCAAAGCAGAGGGAATTTAATTTGTCTTGACTAATTTTATTCCCTTAATTTAGGTACCTGCTGAGGTTCTAAGTATAGCAAAAGGAAAGAAGAAGGTATCTAAATTAATATCCTAATTGTAGTACAACTCAGATATTCTGCATCATCCTCCAGAGGTGCTTTCCTCCATCAGTCAGGCTTCGGAGCCCTGGCTCCCACACAAAACCCCTAAATTTGATCCTTACTACAGGCAATGTGACTGACGTCACTGATAAAAGCATTATTTTCTGCAGTGTGTGCTGTTTGCTCATGCATCCATCCAAAAGTGTTCTCCTCTTGTTGCTCTTACCTCCACTGAGTCTAAGGGTTTCTTCACCACAGCTTTGATTAATGACCAGTTGTTGGGAACAGCAATGCCTCCAAGTTCACAAACCCAGTGCTCATCATTTTTCAAAAATGTAAATGTTTGTCAACAGTTACTGCACAGAGGTAATAAAATCCATGGGAAAGAAGTGGTGTGCCTTGGATACAAAAAGTATGACTATCATTAATATTATTTGCTGGCAAATGTGACTTTTGCAATAGTGACCACAATATTGTTACCATACATCAGCATTCAGAGAGGCTAGTACCCCCTAATTTTCTGACTGCTATCAGGCTTCCCAAACACCTTGTCCCAGAAATCATTTTTTATTCCAAAGCATGAGTCAGGTCTCCCATCTGCTTTGGACATCCATTCAAAAAAGCTTACTTGGCCTTCATCCCAGTCACTGAATTCTGTGTGGTATTCAGTATAGTGTATGCATTATTTTGAAATGCTGTAATATTGTTATCTTTGCTTTATAACTGTGATCCCTTAGAGCTTTCCTTTGTATTTCCAGCATTCATTTCCCAGGCAGTTTTATAAAAATGTAATGAGGTGCTATTATTAAAGCCTATTAACTTATACAGGCTTGTTGCCTGATGAGAACTCAAATTTTATTTTCCTTAAGCAGCAGGCCAGATTGCAATCAAGCAGTTTCTCCAGTGAGTATCCTAACAAATTCATCACCCTCTTTCTTAGTCTGAGATAATGCCACAGTAGAGATCAGGCCAAAAATTTTCCTTTTTCAAAGTTACAGCAAAGACATATTTACTCTTTTCACAATAATTGGCTGTAGTAAGGTAGTTCTTTCCTTCATTTTGTAGCTTCTTCTCCTGTTTTCCAACTTTCATCCCAGAAATTAGACTGAGATATTTATGAACTGTGCTGAGCTCATGGGTTTTAATTAAGATTTCTACACACCTGAATAATTTCTATAACTTACCTCTTCTAGCAAGACTAGCATTAGGCTCGTGCAGCATGTGTAGGCACAAGACCACACAAAGGAGGAGACTTTGCATTCAGGCCACCATCTCCAGAGGCCAGAGAACAGCAAGGGCTGCCAAATTGGTTCCGATGGGCCCCAGCTCCGCCTGCAGCTCCCACACACGGACAAGGAGAGATTTTCCCACCCTCCTCTGACCTCCAGAGATGTGCCTAGTATGGAAACCTGCTGAAAGCACCAAGGTGTTAGGCATTTCTGCTTAAAAGGGCTGGAGGAGGAGAAAGACCTTGCAATGAAAGCACAAGGTTGTCTGGCTTCAGTTCCTAGTCCTGTTGCTTGACTGACCTTACATTTTACTCCCTCTAATATTCTGTTTTGATTTTGTGTTTCATAAAGCATGAGAAGAGAACTCGTAGCTGTGATTCATGGAAAAACACAGCCATCAAACTGTGCTCAGGTTATTACTGAACTTTGTGAAGATAGACAAAACTTAAAAAAATAATGGGAGGGGGGGAGTTTTTCAATATAGACTATGAAACACAAAGAACAGATACATTACAAGATAATGTTATACATCTAAAAAATACTAATAATTCAGCAGCTTGGATATGTGATTCTGCTCTTTCTTCTAAAAAAAATTATATTTCATGCATTCTGGGCTCCTGAATCTCAAAAAACCAACATCTTCTGGCACTGCAAATATCTCATGAGATTCCTTAGTTGATCCACTTATGAGAGTCCAAAACGTACAGATTTTTGGAAAGCTACTTTCATTGAACTTGAATTCTTCCTAAATTTCCTTGGCACTCATCTAATGATATCTGAGGTAATTTAACAAGTATTTTGCAAATGCCAGGCCTAAGACAAAATGCTCCTTCAAGTTGTCTTTGTGGATAGGTTGAGTGGCGATAGATAGTGGGATGGCTGAGCAAGATTTTCATGGCAGACTCCTCAGCAAAGGATCCAGATAATGGTGTATTCCTAGCAGGGAAGTCACTTTTAAGGAGGTTTCTATATTTCCTGTTCAGTCAGCTGGAGAAAATGTAGTGTCTTTCAAGGCATCTACTGAAAGACTCAGTCTCCCTAGTTTTGGTTTTAGGCACAACAGAGCGGTGAATGGGACTTCCTTTACAGCAGGCACAGGTTACTGAGGCAGGTGAGACATGCCTTCCATTACCTGAGGAAAGCTGACCTAGCTTTATGTGAGGCCTTTCTATGGCACCAAAGAGAACCACTTCACACATCAGTCTTTTGCTTGAACTTGGCTCTGCCCATGCATCTCCTTAAATCAGCTAAGAAGCCACTCCTGAACAGAACAAAGCCTTCAGCATATCAAATTTACATCTCCCTCTATAAATTTTCTGCATACTAAAGCCAGAAGAGATTATTGTGGTAATTTGATCTGTTGTGTAATACACCACCTACATTTGTCTTTATAATATATTTTATGATAATATACTTTATGATAATATACTGGCTTTTAAAGCAATTAATTTCTAATTATACACTTTCAAACTCCATGTTTCCTTAGCTAAGCTGCTCTAAACTTTCATTAATTATAGTTAAGATCAAGTTTCATGTGACAATAATTTGGAGGAGTATGATTTAAAACAGAACTTGTGAAATTACCACTTCTATGTATATTGGTGTGCAGCTAGACAGCAAAATATTTGCCTCCATATAAAAATTGACATACCTACTTCTGATGTGAGCCCTGTCATTAAATGGAGTCAATTATTCCTTTTTGCTATTCATAATTCTACCAATTCCTTCCAGTACAACTCAGATTCAGTTCTTGGCTGCTTCTTTATGCTTGCTCTGTGATTTTCTCAAATCTAGCTTTTCCACTCATTAAAGTCACAACTAAATTCTTCTTTCCCTCCTGTCCCTCTGCTCCCAAATCCCTTCACCAGCATGTCTGATATGTCTTATCAAGTCAGAAGCAAGCTCCTTACTCATGTCAACCAAAGCTCTGGAATACGGTTCCCCCCTACCTCTGCAGCCTTCCCTCTGCGCATTCCCACGGTCTCTCTCCAAGCACTTCCCAAGCCTCCAGCCTATCTGCTCCAGTTGGCTCTTTTCCTGCTCTCTGTGGTCCTCAGGAGCTGCCAGCTGGCCTGCTCTTCTGTCTTCCTCAGAAAATTAGATACTTTTGCTGTCCCCACTACCTAATGTGGAGTCAGGTTCACGTAACCCCATCTTCAGAAGGAGAGCTCTAAACTCTTTTTTTTTTTCTCTTGCCTTGCTGTTGACACCATTTCTGGGGCCACTCTGGTAAAAGGAAATCAAAGAGTTGTGTATGGTTCTTAGCAAAGATGTAATGAGCTGGCTCGCGACCATCAGCTGCTGGATGGAATCTAAGTCCCTTGATGGTTTTATGAGCATGTCACCAAACACTGATTTGCCTGCAGTTCCAAATCTTCATTGTTTGTTTGGGAGGCAGAAGCCTCCCTAAGAATCTTAGTTGTATGCAAAGATGGTGAAAAAACAATCCAGAGTTGTCATTAAAAAGAGAGCAATTTGCTAAAATTGTTGCCAGAAAAAATATTTAATTTGCAAAAGAAAAAAAAAAGCTCTCTTTCTCCCTCCAGTATTTAAAAGTCACAATGGGCCATGCAGTTTTGTTGTAATGTCTTAGGTAGCCACTGATTCTTTGTCTTGGAGTGTTAATACCTAGTTTACAAATTGCCAAGTGTTGAACTACTAATGATATGGTTATTTAATGTTTCTAGACAAAGGGAATTACTTTTCTCATATGTTATGAGAACTAATCATCATGGGAACAAAAGGAAAAGTTGGCTACTGAACCAGAGGAACTAACAGATCCATTACTTTCCTGGAAATGTTTCCTTTTAGTTGGCTAATGTGCATCATGAGCTAACGATAGAGCTGCACATGACTGTATGGAAGGGATGACCTTTTTCTGTCTATTCTCTGAGAAGACAGACATAATCTATCTCCATTTCAGACAGCACACAGCACATTAGTATGTTTTAGTGTCTATTTACACTAGAACTGGGTGCTAGGACAGCTCAGTAATTTCCAAGTTACAGATGGTTCATGTCTGGGCCATTCAACATACAGCCTGCACCCATTTTTATGGACATACCCTCACATGAAAAGCTGAGTTCTTTGAATATCTTTCTCATCCTTTTTGATTATCTAGCCAAGATAGTTGTTGTTTTGGAAGACTTATTTTCAAACTGCCTTCTGGGAGGGAACTTGATTTCATTTGGCAGATGAAAGTGAAAAAAAATTAATATCCATTTCCCCTTGTGCCTTTCTCCCAAATGGTGTTCTGAATCTGAGTTGCTTTTATTTCCTCTATTCTGACAGAGGTGGCTCATTCTTACTCTTCCCAACTTCACCTTATTTTTGACACCCATGATATGATGGAGAGGTCAAAGTACCTAGCTCAGCCTTTTTTGTTCTCAATCAGTGGGAAAAAATTGTCTCATTCTAGAATTGCATCCTCTTCCTTCTTTTATTCCCTCCCTCCACAAACACAAAAAGAGAAGAGGAGAAATATCTGGTAACAACACAAGACAGGATTGGAAAATTGCTGTATGAATATCACCATGTCCTGTAAGGCTTAAATGATACTCTATGTCCTGCAGAGGAAAGTACTCCTGCCAAAAGAATTTTTACACCCCTCATGCCTCCTAGTTTGAAACATTCCATTGAGAAGAAAGGAAGTTTTTTTGGTTTTTTTTAAATGTACTTAAAAATTATAATGTTGCTAAAATTTCCCCCCCTTAATCACTCAAGTCTCACAAATATGTTGTCACACAGACCCTTCTGACGTTTGAAAATTTGCTTTGTTCTTCAGGCTGTTAACAATCTTTTACAGCAGGACCTGTGAAATCTGAGGCTGAAGTTTCATAGCATACATGTTTCATAAAGAAATATATTTTAGAGACAGCATTATGCAGGAGGATAATTAAATAGGGCTCCTGAATTCCTCTGTGTGTGGGGCAGGGCTGCACTTGCCTTTGCATGCCAGAAAATATCTAAGATGAAGCATGGGACAGTTAGTTTTTAGGTTGTGCCAAATTCTGTGTAGAAAAAAGAGATATGGGTTAGGTACTATGTGAAAAGCTGAAGGCTTTACTCTCTGGTTTGGTCCCTGATTTAAAGCAGTCGATTTTTTTCTGGAAAACACAGAAATTTTTATTATGCTTGTTGATTGACTGCCTCTGGCCCAAGACAGAAAATGAAGCACAGTTGCTCTTGGATTATACCCAGTTTCACCATTACTGATTGATCTTCCAAAGAGAAATCAGCACGAAGGGCTCGTCGCCTGCTACTGCTTGGCAGAGAGGAGACAGCAGCGTCAGGATGGGACCACTGTGGCAGGAAGGCAAAAACAGACTTCTGAGTGCAACTCAGATTTAATGTCAGTTTTGTAATTCACCTGTGGTATTGCATCCTTTACAGCTGGGAATGCTTCATTAAGTACCAGGCATTGTTTAAAAATAAGTTTGCCAATGTTTTGGTTTTTTTGTTTTGTTTTGTTTTTCTTTTAAGCCTACAGCCAGCAAAGAAACTGCTTTCTAGACAACAGAGATAGCTTAACTTCAGTAAATGTACTAATGCTGATAGTGTTGAAGAAGAAACACATCTCTGACAAGGACTGAGCAGAGGCTGCACAGCAGATAAGGAAATTATTTTTTAAAATGAAGCCAGAGGAAAATGGAATAAAGATAAAAAGACTTTATAGTTGGGGTTTTTTTTTCCAAGTGACAAAAATCTGCCAGATTAATACAAAACCAACAGGACTGCCTCATTAAGGAACAAAGTTATCTTGAGACTTGTTTATCAAACAAAATATTCTAAGAATCTGTTTTAATTAAGAACATTACTTCAATCTTTTACCAAGTGCAATCTTCTGTTTGGCACAGCTTTAGTAACAAGTGGCAGATATTTAAACAAATGGGATTTTAGCCATGGAAGAGCGACGATATCTATCCATTTGGTTTGTTTAGAATCCCTTCACACCTTGAGTGATATCTATAGGTCTTGCACAGATGTAGCAAGGCAAATGCATGCTTCACTTTATGTTGTTGGCTCTCTCCTACCTAGGAGTGGGTTGGTACTGCAGGACACCAGCAGAAGCCTGATTACACAATGCCACTCTCTCCCCCTTCTGGCAGGAAGAGCAAGGCAGGACACAGCCTCAACAGTGATGAACAGCTGCAGAATTGTCCCTTCTTACATGACTTTTTTGTCAGCTGCTGTGTTGTTGAGGAGTTCGTTCCTTTTAATTCTTCCATCTTTTTCTCCCTTAAATTTCCTTCCCCTCACAGGCAGGTTTGTCCCAGCCAAGCACACCTGGGCAGTACCATGTGTCTTTCCACCTTTGCACTGTGGGAGAAGAAGAGTCCTGGAAATCTGTACATCAGAAATGCAGAGATTTAGCAGTGCCATTCCAAGCATACATCCTCATTTAAAGCAGCTACCTAGTTACTTCAGTAGTTAAACTTCAAGTGCTATTTTGGAGAAAAGCGTGGGAACTGAGATTTGCTAGATGTGCCCCAAAGGAGAATTTGTCTGGTTTTAGATTGTGAAATACTCCAGCTTCTGGTATTGTTGTTCCTTTTTATTTCTCAAAGTAAACACATATTGCTACTCTGATGTGTCTGGTCCTTCAAATGTTAACACACAAGAGTAAACTTTTATGGTTTCACAGATCAAAGGGTTGTACAAAATTAAGAACATGCATAAAGTGTTTGCAAGATCAGGAATGCAATTGACTGTGCCCAAAATAAAAAATTCAGAGAAATGAGAGAAAACTTTGTAGAAATTTTCTTCCTCTTGAATTCAAATGAATACATCAGAATGGCCTGAAGATGAATACGAAACCTTGGAGTTTCAATCTGCTTCATGAAATCTCTGTCTAAGGCAAAGAATAAAAAACTTACAGAAAATGAAGTTCTGGTTCTGGCTTTGCAAACTAAATGCCTGTGCTTAACTTTAGGAACAAAGCCTTTGATGTCTGTGGGTTTACTCTATAATGGCTTGTCACACACTGGATCTGTGGGACTTTTTTATGGCTTGGCATGCTTAGGTGTACTTTTTTTGCAGAGCACTGAAAGGAATCATTGGTCTTATATGTGTAAGTTTAGCTTTTATTCCAGGGGATTTTTTAAATACCTGCATTTTGTTGAGCAATCCATAATGTAAAAGTTCTTCCTTGCAGTTGAAAAACACATCTCCTCCAACACTAGCTGCTGTACTTCACATGCATATAATATTGCTATCAGCTGCTTATTGACTTAAAAAATGTTTGATTTCTCCCTCTCTCTCCTACTTAGCAAGATTAAAGGCTTAGATGTTCTGTTATGCCATACCATATGTTAAGAGGAAAGACTAATTTTGGCTGCCTACAACATTCCAAACCCTATTTAAATAATAATATTAGCTAAAAGCTCTACTTGTATAAATGCTTAAATCTGCAGATGTAAAGCTTTGATGAACAAAATCCTGTAAGGAACAAAATCTGCAATTTACTGCTTTTGAAAAGTCTGCCATGCTCCAGGCAGATGTACTGCTTCTTGGTGGAGCCCTGGCAGGACTCTCTGAGGTATTCACAGGATCTGTTCACACCCACTGGATTTCACTTAGGAAAAAGTCTGTGGAACTCCCCTAACCACATCATTACGATAGTTAAAAAGCTCCAAATTGAAGCCAATTTCTACTTTTCTCTTGCTTAGCTCACTGACAACTACAAGCAAATGCTTCCATTTTTTTTCTGTATTCTGTTCCCCTTGCTGCTAAACGAGGCCTGAGTGAGGGTTTCCTTTCTGGTGAGTGAGTATCACACCATGCAAGCACAGGGAGAAGAGTGAGCAGAACTGCTGACATCAGCCCTCTGCCAAAAGCTCATGAGCTGGAAGGTCAGATTATACAAATCAGCCTGTGATAAGATGCTAAGGGGAGTTGATCACATCCTCATCAATTGAAAGAGGTCAGTAGGTTTTTACAGTGCATTCTCAGACAGCTGCTAGGATTAAATTTATAGGCACTAAGTTAAGGATTTATGGTTCTCTGATGGGTGTAGATTGAGTAAATCTCCATTCTTACAGAATTTGGGGGCTGTGGGTTGCTGCAGTAGGCAAGGAGAATCAACTGCTCTGGGTTTAGTGAGTGGCTGTGTTCCAATCTCAAGCATCAGACTGTTTGAAGGAATCAAAAGAATATTTTTAAGAACTTCAAGAGTTCTTCTGTTTATTTGCTCATTTTCTGTTTAGCTAGTGGCTCGTTGTTTTGTATTGTTTGGTTTGGTGCATTTCTCCTCCCTCTGTGACATTGCACATTGGAAACCTTGGGACAGAAGAGCATTCTGAGAGGATAAAAAGGATTCCCTTGGCCAGCTGGGCCTTCTGCATGAAGAGTAAGGCATAGATCAAATAATACAACCATACTCTCTAGCATTGAGTGTAGTGAGTGATAAATTCACATATATTGGTATTGTAAATTATAAATATAATGGCATTAAACTCTGTTGTTTTAACTGGTATTATTTAAAAACAGGAAAGAAAATATAAAACCTATGATCTTTATAGCACACCCTTCTTTTTATGCCATGAAGTCATCATGCTTTGCTTAAGCACTCCTCTTTCCATACAGGTTCACTTGCAAGTCCTTCCATATCATAACTAGATGCTGGATCTGCTCTGCTGCATGACTGATCCACACCTCTCTCATGTGCATGCATGTTGCCATAGTTAGCTATGGGTGAGATCACCTCAACAATCAGAGAAAGACCATTAATTACTCTGAAATTCCTTCTGTCTTTCACTAGAAGTCAATCTAAAGCTCTGCATTGGAGCATAAACACATCCTTATGGCCTTTTCTTTTTAAACTTTCATCTTGCTTACAGTGACTTCAGAGGGTAAGCAGTAGCCAATTGAGTTTTAATGTGGCACTGTAAATATATGTGTTCCACAATGCCCTGTAAGCACAAAGCACTCCAGCTGATGATCTACATCAGTCCATACATCTGGCAAGCATCAAGAAGATATTAAACCTGCTGCCTTGAAGAACACACCACCAGCAAAGTCTGATTGCATTAGGAATTTCATACAAATACCAATTTCTTGAGGAGTATGTGAATTATACACAGTGTATATAGTGTATAAATGTCTTCCAGGCCTGTCCTAGCCACATATGGTAGGTGACCCTTCAGATCCCACCTGTTGGGACCAGTTCCTTTGTTTACTTCACTGTATAGCCAGTAAGTCACCATCAGGCTTTTCATCAGCCTACCTGAGATGGTTCCTAGGAAGAGGAGAGAGGCATTGATCAGGGAATATACATGTTATTGACCAGTCCTGGGAGTTATCTTTACAATTAACAGACACAACTACAGATTGTGGTTCCTTAAGGAAAAAGTGCCTAGAGGCTACTGCAGATTAGAGAGAAACAGTCATGCCTTGCATCACACATTAGCATTATGTGATGCATTCAACAATTATACTCAGTCACATTGTGTTTGAAATTTCTCCATGTAGTACTTTTCAGTTTTCTTACAGGTATTGATACAGATTTAAGCACCTTTTTTTTTTTAATTAATTGGATATGCTGTTTTTTGAATGATCTGCAAAAATACCAGTGACTTTGCTTCACATTAATCTACACATGTAGATTAATAATTTTAAAGGACTATATTTCTGCTCAAACCTATGCCTTAACTATTTATGATGGGATATATTGTCAATAGCTTATTTGCTTATTTATCAATTGGTTTTATGGAATTTTACCAATTCTTCATTCCTGATACTCTAAATGTACTACTTGGCTTGGTAATTGACAATTCCTTTAACCTAAAAGAAATGAAAAACATTTACAGTGAAGTGATTGTAACCATGCTGAAATAACACTGCCGAGTGAAAAAAGACTTCTGAATCTCAAAATATCTCCATATTTCAGACATCTAGATGTGTTACATTCCCAAAAGAATTAATAATTCAGGAGGCCAAATCCCTGTCTCGTTCAGCTGGGCATGATGTGCACAGCAGAGGCTGACCAGAAGAGGCTCAGCATTACTGTAGCAGTAGATGCTGTTAACAGAAGAGAAAAGCTGGAAAGTGGATTGGTACTACTTCTCATGGAAAATTCTTATGTGTTTCCTCCCAAAGCCCAGATGTGCATGTTCTATAGCACCTCAGAGGGATATTTCTACACTGCTCACATCCACTGATGCTTTATTGGAAAGGTCCAAACAGGACTTGGTTTTTTCTGTCTAGAGAGAAGCTTCCCCCAAGGGAAGCAGCTCCAGAGGCATAGGTTGGTTTTATGCTGAATTCTTTCTTTACATATAGCAAAGATACAAACTTATCTAACAATGGTCTGTTATGATATGTCAGAAACATAGAATTGTCTTGGGCTGGGCTGTTAGGATATCCTAGGCTGATCTTTGTCAGTATCATTTTAATTTGGTGCCAGTTTTAGAGGTGCTTTGGACTCTGATAATGAGACACAGGATGGAAAATAGAAAAACAAATTGAGAACAAAGACAGGGGGTTTAAGGGAGTAAAATGCAATCAATAGCAAAACAGATATTCCTCATGATAAAAAAAAAAAAA
>VZRH01005338.1:612218-635085 GCA_013397555.1 Urocynchramus pylzowi | reverse complement strand
AAAAAAAAAAAAAAAAAAAAAGCTTTGGAAACAAGCCATTCTTAGTATAAAGTATGTGCAAGAAGGAGAACCTCAGAGTGGTTCCACTTCATCTGTACCTCCCACTGTTTTCATCACTGTAGCTCATGATGAGCCCTCTCCTCCATCCCTGTCAGTCTCCTTCTCAGACCCTTGTGATCTTTCCTCCTCTTATGGCTTTGTGCTTTTAAATTGCTCTACGTCTGCCAGTAAAAGCAAATGTCTAAATATATAACTGATACACCCATTCACCTTGGGATGAATGCTTTATTGGCTTGGATGTCATCATATTCCTCACAATCACACGTTCCTCCCTCCAGCACATATGGAAAGCAGCTGTATCATATGGGCACTGCTCTTACAGTTTAAACCTGGGAGACTCAGAAGTTCAAAATTAAAACAACAAAAATAATAACTCTGACCTCTTCTTAGCAAGCCCTAGTTTTAATCATTGCAGAAGTGAAGAAGGTCAATGAGAAAGCAGAAACTGAGCAAGAAACAGTAGTCCTCCTGTGTTCATAAGATGATATTCCAATGGAGAAATGGCACTATTACTCCATTTCTTTGTGCAAAAGTTCTCAAAAAAAAAAGGAAAAAAAAAAGGCCCAAGTTTCTAATTCTGTCTTCTTCAATTTTTTTTTGAAAAAACAGGAGTGAATATTTGTACCTGGCATAGTCAGATGGCAGAATGTTCTAAAAATAACATTCAGTGTTTAACTGAATCCAGATATCTTAAAGCCATTTACAGGGGCAGATAAGGTACATTATCCCCACTTCACAAGACAGAAGAATCAAGATTCTGTTGAGTTAATTCACCTGCCCAAAGATAGCCCTTGTTTTCACCTAAGGGACTGGACCAGATAAGTGGCAATCCAAGAAGCTGAATCCTATTTTTCCATTCATTCATTCTATTGTGTTTCCCCATGGCAGCACATTTCACATTAGGTGATGAGGGAGAGGCCGTGGGACCTTCCAGGACACCCTCATGGCATGCACACCCAGCTGTGCCTGGCCCTGTGGGTAATACTGCCCTACAAACTGGGGCATGGTGAATAAACAGACAACTGCTGAACACTTACTCTACAGAAAAGCTTTAAATCATTAAATCAAATGATCACCTAAATCTTGTCCTTTAAAGTCCATGAGCAGACATGGCCAAGACTGCAGAGACTGTAGTTTGAATCAAAGCCTTTGAATATTGCAAGCTCTTGGCATAAATTGCTCAGTGCAGCAGGAAATCCTCTCACACAGCAAGGCACAGTGCTGGTGCCTGGTTGCAAAGAGCCTCCCACTCACATGGCTATCAGGACAGAAACCTTTCAGCATGACTGCACAGCACACAGCAATCAGCCAATGCTATATTTAGACTGAGAAGCTTTCTTTCACTCCAGCTGCATTGAGAGACTGGAAATTGCATTGCATACAGGACCCAGAATTAGCTCCTTGGCTTCATTCGCTCCTCTAACACACCAATTGCTTTCTCCTTCCCTTCTGATGTCCTGATTTTAGTGAGCCACAACAAAAGACCTTTTCTGTAGTTGAAATGGGACTGTGGTGTGTGGGTATTTTCTTGACACATCTATCCATTCATGCTGCATAATTATTGACACATTCACTTTTACTGACAGCTTTTTTTTCTCTTTTTCATTTTTAAACTTAGCATCTGTCAGTTCTGAGTTACTACACCTGTTTACAGCAGTGCCTTGCTCTAAGCCTGCATTTATTTTTTTCTCACATAAAGCAAAATTCATGCATTTTCCCTTTGTTGTTTCAGTTAATAGAAGAAAATGTCCTCCCAAGACACAAAAGACTAGTGAGTATCAGGCAGAAAGAGTCGTGACTGTCACTTTTCAGGATAAACACAGAAACAATCAGAATATTTTCTCTCTTCCCAAAGCTTCCTTGCTACCATTTCCAATGAGGCTGTTGCTCTTCCAATTCTCAGGACCATGGGATATGCTGCAGCTAAGCTGCTTGCTCTGCTGGTCACACTGGTGCTGTTTATCATTTCATATTATTTGTCTTGCTATTGCACCAGAAATCTCCTGGTGTCAAACTCTCTTGGGAGAGAACTTAAATAAACCTTAAATAGACCTTCAGTTACAAGTTTGGCTTGGAACATTTTGCCTCTGAAAATGGGAATGCTGTGAAGCTACACTGATGAATTCACACATGTGACCTCTCTAATATAACAGATCATCTTCTAATGGGGCTGAGATGAAGAGATGTCAGGTGGTAGAGGTCAGAATCCCTGCTCTCTATCAGTAATCAGGGGATCATCCAAGAGAGATCATCATGGCAAGGGACTTCTTGATGGGTACCAGCATAGGAAAGGGAATCAAAATCTGAAATAGTTGTGAATTAGTAGGATATCTAGCAGAAGTGCTCAGATTGGGAAGTGGCCAGCCCATGGAGACTAACAAGATAAATGTGCAGAATATGCTCACTTTATTGCTAGCTCATCTCTGTGTCTCCCTTTCTCCCCTGCACGTTTATTGCCTTTTGATGGTGTTTTCCAGCAGCACTGTAACTTTTCAGTGTACAGGCTGATGGGCCACAGTGTACTATAAGAGAGCAGCAAAGCCTGGGTTTTGAATACTTCCAGATTTCTGGGTGTATCCTTCCATTGTTCATCTTAATAAGCACATAATACTGGGATGACAGGATGGAGCAAGGGCGAGGGGATGCTGAAGGGAAGTGCAGCCATCCAGTGGTCACTCAGTGCTCAGCTACACAGCGAGTGCTGCGTGGAGCTGGGAGGATTTCCTGGGATTGTTCCTTAAAGCTCTGAGAGAAAAAAGCTCCTTAGAGCTCTGGCAGAAACAGTGCAGGACACAAACTCACTTTACATTTTAGTGACTATATTTTGGCTTCCATGAGATGACAGGAAATACCTCAGAACTTTAACGTAAATCTTCCTATTATTTAATTTACTATACAAGATAAATATGTAATATTCTTACAGTGTTACTTCAAATTTTTATTCTAGTAGTATCAACAAGCTCAAGATGAGCTGAAAGCCTGATTATCAGTGATAATATAATGATTTCTAATGAATGGCAGCTTTGCCCATTAAGATTTTAAGATCAGATAGGGAAGAAATAAAGAAGTGCCACTAGTCCTTAAACCATCAGAGACTCCACATGCAAAGAGTTAATGTGACTTCCACGGTCACCTCAGGAAGTTGTGGTCAATACATGAGGTGAATCTCTGTGTCCTGTGTTTTAGTCTAGTGTCACTCTCACACTTTATTTTCTACACTGTGCATTCTGCATTGAGAAGCTCATTGATTTAAACTCACATCACCTTACGTTTGCAAGTGGCTATTACAAAAATCACAGGAGCATAAAAAATGAAAAAAAAAAAAAAAACAAACAAACCAATATATTAGCAATTCAGCTATTGTGAAACAACTTTTTTTTCTCATCACAGAAATAGAGTGGTTAGATGTCAGGGTTTTATCTCAGGTATAACTTTAAGTATTACTTTAGACAAGCTTTGTGTTTTGGGTTCCAGATATCTTTGGGCACTGAACTGTCCATAAAGAATAACTATGTATTTTGCTGATATATAAGAAATCATTTTCATAAAGTGCTATTAGATGACTACAAAAGATAGATCATAAAAGACTATGGAATTATCATTATGTAAGGACGTTTGGCCTCAAAGGATCACAACTGATAAAACTATTCATTGTAACAAAGAAAGTCCACTTTTTTATTAGGAATGGGCTGAAAGTGTCCAGAGTTAGGTTAGGGTTGTAATTTAGGTTTGAGGGCAAATTGGACAAATGCTCAGACATATTAACAGCAATATCCTGAGCCTGATTTTATGAAATTTGGGAATGTCTAAACCAGAAAATAGGCCCCTTCCAGTGTTGGATCCATCTGTTATTTTGATGTCAAACACAGATATGTATAAAATAAAGTGCAGAGAGGTAGAATTCAAAATTCTACTTGGGTCATCTTTATTTTTCAGCTTTAATAAAAAAAGCAATTTTGCTTAATCAGAGCTTGTATATTCTGAAGTCTTTCCAACCTTAAATCCTGGAACCTTAATGAAATCTCGGTAGTGAACAATGAGTAGGCATGTTGAGTGTTGGACTGTCTGGGGTTTAGCCTTCAAAAAACCCAATCTTGTTGTGGTTCCACTATTGCTGAACTGTAAAATAAACCCTATTGACTCAGGCTGGATAATCATCAGGTCGGCATTAACCCTTTAAAAACACACCACATCCTCTCTTCCTTTACACAGAATTGGTATAAATGTGACATATTAAACCTCACTAATCTGGTCACAAACCCCTCTCTAGTTATTGTGTTAAAACAGATCTATCCCAGGAGAGCTTGGGGAAAGAGGAGATGAACCATATTTCCCTTGAAGCATTCCCTTGAAGCATATGTTGGATTATATCAGCAATGGATTTGATCTACTGTGGCAATTCCTATAGCCTTCTTCTCATAGTATGCTAAGTTTTCAAATTGAGAAGTTTTCCTCTGAGAAGGAAGATGTAAACTATGTTCAAAATTAATTGAAACATACCACCTTCATTTTTATCTCCTAAGGTATTTCTAGTATGTAAGATAGAACAACTTGCGTCACAAAAATCAGAGATTCCCTCCCACAAGTTGAATCCCCTTTGCCATTCACATGAGTGAATTCTCCTTTCTCAAAGATCAGAAATGAGTTAAAGCATCTGGTCTTGAAAATACTTATATTTTATATATTCATACTTCTATAAATAATTCAACTGGTAGCATCATCCTCAGCTACAAGTTCAGAGCCCTAGGAAGATGTTAATAAATATTTATCTTTCTGATCTATCATGAACTGTCCTGAGAAGTGGACTTCACTGTACAGCTTTAGGAGTGTCTTCTCTGGTCAAAATATCGTATGAAGCATGAGAGGTGCAAAGAATAAGCTTCAAACCACAGCATAAAACTTACATAAATATTTAAAACCCCCAAATCCAAAATCAAAACAAAACAATGGTCCTCAAAGTAACAAAGCTAATTCAATCTGTTTTCCTATGGCTTGGGATTTCAGGGATAGATTCTCCATTTCCTCAGAAAGACAATGGCTGATACTCTCTTTCAATCACCATGTTTTTATTCATAAAGGCAACTCCTTTGGCAGTCCCATTCCAGCCTTCTCCTCAAAGAGGACTCTCACACCGACTCTACATAAAAACTGCAGAAGCCTGCTATGTTTAGTAGTTCTTCCTGAAATTAACCAAAAATATCAAAAGCTTTCAGAGATACAAACGTGGTCACATAAATTCAGCTTGTCTTAATCAAAGTCCAAGGTAAGTGATGTCCTTTTGACTGCTCCTGGAGTTAACCTGCTAACCTTAAAGATCCAATTTTGCATTCTGCAGAGCTGTAAGCAGTTTTACTCATGGCCAAACCAGGTCTGGCTGCAAAAGCTACATTTGCTTCCAATCGAGTAAAGTGAAACTTTTGTGCAAGTATACTCATGCAGAGTTCCTGAATGACATGCATTAGTGATCAGTGCTTTCTCAGTTGTGACAATAATTAGAAATGGGGTCTGAACCAAAATTCTTGGAAGTAAATAACCCCATTCTTGGATTAATTTCCAACTCAAACCCAGATGCAGCTCTAAATTTCACAAATTAGTTCCCCCTCAACACAGAGTAGAACTAAAACTACATACCAGATCCCCCAAATTGAAGAATTTTAAAATCCAGCTCTGTATTTTGTGGTTTGGACACCAGTCTCTTTCTAGAGATATTTTCAAGGTTAAAACCTAGTAACAGGCAAAGAGTTTCTAGTGTTTTTCTCCTAGAAAATATTTCTATATATCTTTCAGCTGGTCAAATTATCCTATTTGAAATGCATTTGTAATGACTGAGTGACCTGGTTGTGAGGCTCTATCTGATCATTTGCAGACCCTGTTAAACAACAGCTTGTGCATGACTTTAGCAGATGGTTTAGCTAACATATAATTTCTATAGGTATATAAAATAACAGTTGGAATCAGAAAGCATAATGGCCTCAAGATTCTCTCTCTATTTTTGCAAAGTCATTTTCTACTAGTTGTTATAGCTCAGCAGCAAAAGACCATACAGAGAAAATGATGTTGGGGCAAACTAAGCTGAACAAGAACACTATTTAAGTATTACTTTAGAAACTCTATTAATGTCTATATGAAAATGAGCATAGTTACAGAAGGGAAGGTCTGAAACATCCATATCAACCAAAGCAGTTTGATCAGCACTGATTTGGTCATGGTTATAAATATCTGCAGTCTCTGGAGAAGCTTTATTTTAACATAGTCAGCAGTAAAGAGCTGGTCTATAAAAAACAATTCCACGATTTATTTTCGGGAGATAACATATTTTAAAGGATATGCATTATCAAAATTAAGAGGCAAGACATTGCACAATAGTGCTTGGATTTTATTCCAGATGATAAAGAAACAATATCTGGATTCACAGCTGATTCTTTTCAGAGTTTGGAGGGACAGCAAATCCAGAGCATAACTTCAGAAGTAAGTAGTAATTCATGCTATACTGAATCTATGTCTGACTGAGGGAGTTAGAGGTCCTGGGGAGCAAGATGCTATTCTGCAATACCATGAGGGTTATTCACTGTGCCCCTTGCAGCCCTGATCCCATCATGTGCATCCATACAGTGGGAAAGATAAGCTCTGCAGTTTGCCCCACAGCTTTGCCCAGCAGGGTATAAACTGAAATGGTGTGTGATATCCTCTGTACCTGTGGACTTGCACTTCCTTTGGAATGAAATACTGATGTACAAGTGAAAGAACCACAACTCCCACCTACCCCCTCTCACAGTGCTGGAATGAGGCCATGGTGCTGCATGAGCTGAGCCTGCAAGGATCCTGCAGGGATCCTGCAAGGATCCTGCAAGGACCTGTCAGTCCTGTATTGTTGGCTCGGCCAAAGAGCCCCAGTGGGAAATTTCTGCTTTGGATCGTCCCCTAGGAGAACCCAGCACTCCCTACCGACCATGGAGGAACCTGAACCCTTTGTCTAGAGTCAGCCTTTGTTATCACATTTTAAATCATTGTAAATCATTTCTCCTCTGTTAAATGCATGGCATTATGTCAGCTAATATTAGTTCTGCTGCGAACAGCAGTGAATGTCTTGCGTGCAGAGTTGTGGGTGTTCTGCACATGCATTAATGAGAGAATATGTCATCCTCTGGAGCAAAGTGAACATATATCAGAAAGTTCTGTCAAAATGCCTCCTCAGATGTATTTTTCTTAAATATTACAGGCCACAAAAAGGGGATACAACTTTGCAAAAATGTTTACAGCTCCCATTCCAGTTTTTATTTCCAATCTGACCTACCTTCTCATAGTATTTAGGGTGCTGTAATTGTCCAGCTCAAACCTAAAACCAATCCAAAATCACTATTAAGTGGTGGGAATAGATCTGCTCATTGGCATCTGTGAGTGTGGTGAAAGAATCCCCAATACTTTCAGAAAATAATAAATAACAATCAATTGCAGCAAATGAAGACAGAGTTTATAAAACTATCAAAACATATAAAACTATCATTGCCAGTCCTGCAACACCCACATACATGAGTCTAATTTATATGAATTGTTCCAAGCCTCATTTACTAAAGAAAATTGCTGTCATTATGGATATAGGTCAGGATCATTTTTGTTCTACTTCTCAAATTAGAACATATTGATTACTTCATACAATATTTTTTCAAGGGGAAATGTTGGTTTTGGGAAACGGATTGAAAAGCATTTGCAAATGTTTTTTTAAGTAACGAAGACTTTGTCTCTAAAAATGACCATTCTATGTCTCAAAACTACATTTCATGAAGAAATATAAGCAACTTAAATTACAAAGTATATATTGAAAACAACCAAAGTATTTCCAAATTGCCAAAACAAAATGTTACAGCTGATTTGAACCAAAACCATATCTTCTGGATTTATAGCTCATGATGTTTTTAGATTTTTGACTGCTTTGTCCTGATTCAGGACATAAACATTTTTCCATACTGTTACATTTGGCCAGAATGTGAAACCTATTTCCTGCCTGTTTCTTTTTTACTACCACACTGATGGCAGTTCTCCTAGCACAGTCACAGCTGTAAGATATTGGCTCTGCTGCAACCATAAGGCTGCTTTTGCTGAGATATTTTATATCAGTTCCACAGACCCAAAAGATAACTGTGGTGCAAACCCAATTTTTTACTTGCTAGGATAACTGTATAATCTTACACACACACACACACATCCATCAGTTCTAGCTTGTGTTAGCCATAAACTTGAGTAGATTTTCCCCTATTCGCATCAGTTAATCTACTTCACTGAAAGCATTCCTGTAATTCAGCAAAGTGCAAAGGGTCTCTTGGGTCCCATATGAGCAATTTTAATGTTACTGTAATCCATATTTTAATACTTGAATATAGTGATGGGAGATGCACTAATACCATGGAAATGCCCCTAATACCTCTGTTAAAAAAAAAAAAAAAAAAAAAAAAAAAAGGCAGAATTATTAGAGGTTAATAGACTTGCTGTATTCACTCTGTTAATTTTGTGGCCTGCTCCTCTTTTTGACCTTTTTCTTGCTGCTCCAGTTGCTGTCTGTGAGCTCAGGTAAGACTGTTTAAATTCCTTCTGTGCTCCAGCACTTTGATGTGAGAAGAGCTGAAGAGGGACCATGGACTGTGTTCCTTTCTCTCACCTGGATGTGCTTCTCTGTTTTCCAATCACAATGCTACAGCAGAGGGGTGCAGTCTTCAGTGGAATTGTATGGCATATATACAATAAAAAACAGTTTGGGGGCTATTCCTGTATTCTGAGGACTGCTGCCAGGGCACAGCTCGTGTTCACAAGGGTAACATTTCTTGCCTCCAAAAGCTGAGTGTCTATATGGAGAATAGTTTTCTGGAAGCAGTACCTGTCCCATTAAATCCCTGCAGCAGGGCTGGGTATCCCTGGGAAGAGCCCTGTGTGGCACAGCCCCATTGTACCCTGACAGCAGAGCACTGCAGGCAGTCATGGGCTCGGGCCTGAGTCCTTCCCCAGCCTGCTATTATTTACTAATGTGCACCTGCCTGTCCAGCCCAGCACACCAACAAGATTGGGAAGAAAGAAAACTTTGCTAGCAAAGATTTCCAGGGCCCCCAGCCTGCAGAGAAAGAGTTACTGATGAGAATATATATAACCTCCACCTGGAGGTCAAGTCCCAGAGACAAACCCCTGACCATCCAGAGGGTGGGGGATCAGTCAGAGAGCCTCACCTTGAAAGCTCACTGAGCCCTCATCTACAGCACTTAGCAAAGGGTGGAGTAATATTGGTGGTGAAGTGATATTTTTTGGCATTGGTATCATGGAAAGCTTGAAAAGAACTATTTAATACAATTCCTAAAACAGCATTGTGATGAATTTCAGCTCATTTAAATGAATACTGACTTTTTTTTTTCCTATTGGGTGAGATATTCCCTTAAGTTTGTAAGTACCTAAAAGCAATTTTTTTATGGTGGTTCGTTTGTTTATATCTTACAGAGATCTTGCTAATAAAGAGAGGGCAGGGAGCATGAAAGATGGAAGAGAGAGGTTCAACATTTTTAATTTTGACCCTAGCATTGCCCCTGGACAAACTACTAAACAGTTGAGTTTGCATATGATATAAATTTCTTAGCCCCTTGTGAGTAATGAGAGCTGCAGGATAATGAATCACATCATCACTTCAAAAGATAACATGTACAACCCTAATATTTTCAAATTTCATAAAGATGACACAAGGGCAGTTGGAAACCTGCCAAACTTCAGAAGAGTTGTTGAATTATATGCACAGTATCGAGGCACGACATGCATGGATGAAAAATCAATGTTTTGTAGAGAGAAACAGAAACTAGAAAATAATATGATAATGGATAAACAGACATACAGGGGTCCCCATTTTTGCTCTGTGATATTACACAGGCTGATCATGTCTTGTGCTTGATTAATGAGTCTCCTCCATGTTGCAATCCCCACAATTCTTCTGAGATAGTAGACAATTCTCTTCTTGCTCTCCCCGTGTGTGCTTCAAACCTCTTGAAACTGCAATAAAAGGTACCAATGATCTCAAACAGTTTTATCACGTTTGTTGACAGGTAGCAGCTCTCAGCATAAAGTAAGCAAATGACCTAACGAAGTTGTGTAAATACACCGCCATTAAATACGAGCAATAGCTATTGTTATTTGACATATTCTCAGCTGCCAGCAGGTTTTGGGCTCTGGGTGTTGCTGAGTGGCAGCTCAGGCGGGGGTGGCAGCCAGCAGAGCCCTGGAGGCGCTGCCAGCTCCCGGAGCGCTGGCTGCTGATGGACCGGGAGCGGGGCAGAGGTGGAGCCAGCAGCGCCTTTGGGGGATGCCAGCGCGGCCACGGGGGCAAACAAACTGCTGGGTCTGGCCCTCCTGCAGGTGAGGAGATCGCTGCTTTCCTGTGTGGCCATCTGAGGAGTCCAAAACACCACCAGAACCAAACATGGCAGTTGCAAGTAAAGTAAAATATAATAAGGGTTTTCTTTTTTGACTACCACTGAAAGACACGGAGTTGGTGATTGTCTTTGTCTGGTTTTGTGTTAATACTCCACAATTATGCTTGTGCAAAACCAACAATAGTATTTTAGGACTTTATTTCAAATACAGCATGAGGAATGAGACTGACCAACTTCTTTAGTTAGGATAGGTCCCATTTCTCTATATCCTAGTTTTGCCTTTTCACTGAAGGAGAAAAACTATTGAGAGTTGGAAACTAAATCATTAGATTTTAAGTGCAGAAAGGAATAGCCTTCTTTTTCAGAGTTGGTGCCCAAATCACTTCCAGGTATGACAAGAAATTGGGAACTTGCATCTAAGTTCTGGGATTTAATTTTGTTCTTCCTCATCTGCCATCAAAATTATGAAGGACTCAGGGAATGCTTTGCACTGGAGGTGGCAATGAGAATTTCAAACATCCATTTAAATATAAAACTACTACATTTAAAAAGGCAAAAAATAAGGGCAAAAGGTGAAGGGCTTTATTTAATCTGCCCTTATTTTATCAACACTCTAAATGGGGGTTCAAAATTACTATTTATGAGATATTTTACTCTAAATACTAAGGGAGAAAAATGTGACCAAAACTCATGACAAGTCCTCTGTTTTGTCAGTGTGAAATACTTGATAATTTGTAATGCATTTAGTCATTAATCATTTTAAAGGGCTTTTAAATGGGCATGGAAGTCCTTTGAGTCTTTTCCATATACAGACATTGGATCAGAAACCTTTGCTACAAATTACTTTTGTCTGGACTTCTAATACAAAATCAACTTGAGAACAAGGGAAATACATCACTGTTAAATTTTATTATAAGACAGAGCCCTTATAACACATCATGGGAAACATTCTTGAGCTGCTCTATTAATAACAGCAGTGCCTGATTTCTTTGGTTTAAACTTACCTTTTTCACATTTTCTTGTGACATTTTCCAGATATAAATTGTTATGATGAAGAGTCATTCAAAGCAAGGGAAAAAGCTGTAATTATGTTTCTCTTTTCTAAAAGAGAGTGGAGCAGGAGGGGGATTATTTTACACAGATCAGTGAAGGACACCCTAATAAAGATTGGTCTGGAACATTTCTTTTTATGACAATTGACTTATCAGCAAGAGCCATTGTAACAAATCTGGAAATTACATAATTGCCAGAAACTGTAGATATTTGACTTGGCAAGAACTTTAGGTGTCTCTGATTTATTATTTTAAGAATTTGGCTCTGCAAAGATGAAGAAATGTTTAATGAAAGAACAGTAGAATTCAAATGAAACAGGCATAGATCTTGTTTTCAGAGGCTTTACTTAACTACATTGTCACTTCTACTGTAACACAAATAAACTAAACTGAAAATGTCCAGGGTGACAAACTGGCAGAGAGATCAATCTGCAAGAAAATACTTATTTCAACAGCTACACACTCATCTTTTCCTCTCCATTTTGTACTACCCTTTGGGCAAGTTCTTCGTGGTTCATTCATTTATAATAGATGTTATCCCTTTTAGCACAGGCAAAATAATAAAACTGAAATAAATAAAGCTGAAAGAAACTTGTTTATGAGGAATTACATTTTTTAAATCTGTCTTTCACAAGGCACTGAATCCTTTTGAAGCAAGCAGCAAAGTTTAAAGGCATTAGGTATTATTAAATTTTAGAGAAATGTAGGTGACTAAGATCAGTGGTGAAGTGGGAATGCTGTAAGTACTTATTTTCGGTTTGGAGGGCTTGCATACCACAGCAATTCTGAAAACACCTATGATTAGTCTCTGTATCAGAAGACCAGGTCACCACATGGTAGATTAAGGTTAAAGTCTTTGCTGAAACCATTTGCATCAAAGAGATTTACTTTGGCAAGTCCTCCAGGAGACATTTTCCCTTTGATAAACTTCAGCCTCTTTTTCTGGAGAAATGCTGTTTCCTGAAAATAGTTTATCATCTTCTCTTTAATATCTCTTAATGTTTCTCATGTTATCTTACTACCTCATGGAGGAGTTGCTAAGACATCCCACAGTTTATGTGTCTTGGCATTCAGCTGGGCAGCAGCAGCTGGAATCAATGCCACCACTGCTGCTCCTGGCAGCAGCTGCTGACTGCTGCAGAGGGAAGAAATCCTGCTGTGGTGTGAGATCGACATTCCTATCTCTGAGAAGACACAACAGCTGGCACCACCATCACCCATTAGACCAGAAGCTCTGAGTCTGCTATCAGGCTGGAGCTTCTCCACTGGCACTTGGACAGACCACATCCCTGCCAGGGCTCTGATCATCTTTGTTATGGAGGAGTAAAAGTTAGCCCTGTTAGGAAAAAATGTTTCTCTTGTAGTGGAAAACTCACATTATATATTTCAGTGTCAGAAGATTAGGAAGAAATATAGTAAAAAGTCACACAGAGCCACCTTGTTATCTCCTTATTTTTTTTCCCAAGAGTCAATACTGAATAAATGTTAGTGGACATGTTGGGAAAGGGGAGATATACCAAAGAGTCTTATTTTTCCTAAATGATGGAGATATTAATAGCAAAAAATTAGTATTGCTTCATATTTCTCCTGTTCCATATCAACCCTGGTATCATTAACTACTGATGCTGCATAGGAAAAGGTGTCTCCAGACACCTGAACACCAAAATCTTCTTTCTTCAAGCTTAAATAGACAATTCCAAGTAAGTTTTTAGCAAATAGGAGAAAATGAGTATTCCTGTGTTCATTACCAACAAAATATGGAAGCATCACAAAATGGAGCATCTGTCCAGCCTGGGCTTTACCACCCAGTCCATGTAATCAAGAGTAGCATGGCCTGTGCTGCATGACATGTGCTACAGCTGAATGGAACAGCTTATTTACTGGAGAGAATTCCACTTGATGCTGGCCTGAAGCCCTACACCAAGAGTCAAACCTGTAGCTGTGTCATTTCATCATTTCAGGTGNTTTTTTTTTTTAAGAACTTTTAGAACAAACTGGAAAAAGTCTGTTAGATACAAGAATTACCTTTCTCTTTTTTTCTCTCTTGGTTTTCTTTAATAGCTTAATCTATGAAGAATGTTGATTCTCAGTGCAATTATACAAATGGAAACAGGAAGTATTTCGAAATGGTAACAGGATTTGAACTCTCTACTGATGCAAGATGACATAAGACCAACTCACAAAAAATTGTCTCAGAATGCCTTAAAGAAAAACTTGTGCCTATTATAGATTATTATCTTTTTGCATGATATAAGGAGGGTTAGTATGAAAAACATTATGGGTGTTTTGACATATTTAATACTATTACCCATTTTTTTCCAACATATTATAAAACTGGTGTTCAAATCCTCTAAAAAAATCCATTTATGCTATGTTTTTTACTATAACTTATTTGACTATTTACCTTTTTAATTTTATCAGAATCATGTACAGTGTGTGGTCTGCCATTTAGAAGCTTTTTCATGGCAATAAAAAAGCCACAAGAATTAGATTACCAATTATTTTACAGCTTATTCAGCTGCAAAGACTTCTCCCATTTTTGAGTGAATACATTGTTGGTAGAATACACATAGTTTATATGCTACAGCTCTATTTCAACATGGACTGAAAAAAGTTATTTAAGCAAAATTTGGTCTTCTCCTCTTAGAATGTAGCTAGGGAAAAATATATCATTTGGGTTGCATTAATACTTTAAAGCAACTTTTTTCATACTTCTGAAAGTTAAATTTGCCAAGTTTTGAGGCTTTGGAAAATCTGTTTACACATGCTTAGGAAAGATGTACTTGAGTTAGCAAAAATTAATCTGCACTGAGAATATTCTTTTCTCATCTAGATGCCCAAAAACCTCCTGCAACATGCTGCAATTCACAGAAAAAAAAAAAAAACAAACCAAAAAAACCCAAACCAAAATCAAAACCAACCAACAAAACCCCACCAAATAAAAACAAAACCAACAAAAAACAGCTGCAAAAAATCAACAAAAGCAAAAGACAAAATTTATTGTAACATATCAAGAGTCTTTTGGCCAATGTTTCTGACCTATTCAGATGATGTTTTAGCAAGGTAAACTAGAACTGCAGGATTTAATTTTTTCCCCGCTCTCAGTGCTACTTTTTTGACATTCATGACTGACAAGGATTAATAATTTGATGAAATTCAGATGAACTGGAGATCTAAGGGACTTTACAAAGGGTTTCTAACTTAAACAATTCTTACAGGACCAGAAAAAAAAGACCAAAAACAAAATCTAACAAACCTATTACTATAATATAGTGCAACTTCTCCCTTTCAGAAGAGTTTGCAGCCAACAGAACAAACCCAGTTACCCCTATGCCATTTTCCATTTCTGCAATGGTCTATTAAGTGTTAAAGATTTCACTTCTGTGTGGGCTGCATGCAGCCCTTGTCACTGGAGGTCTGCTGTGGCTCATTTGAGATTTCTCCTGATGAAAATAACCCACTACTGGCAGGAAAAACAGGATTTTGACCATAGAACTTATTTAAAAGATGTGGAAGAAGGTTATGCATAAGGACAAATATTATACAACCAATTAAAGAAGACAGTGAGAAATACCATGCACAAATATCTGTGATATTATTTGAGATACAAGTATCAACAGGAACTGTGTCTCTTCAGTAGGAGCGAATAGATCCAGACTGGAGAACAAATGGTACCAGTAGTGATAAGCCCTACTTACTTCTGGATTTTCTAAACAATATATTTCATTACACACCTCCTGCCTGGATAAGAAGACATGTTATTTTTACTTGATTAGCATAAATGGGAAGGATATTAGAGAAGCAGTATCTACAGAGAGAGATATGGGTAGTTTTTTAAATCAAAAATTTTGCAATCAAGTCAGATGAAAAAAAATTGAAGATACGAAGTACTATTCAAAGCTTTGAGTCAAAAATAGAAAGAAAAAAAAAATACATTAATTTACTAGCAGTGGGTATTACAATAATGTGGCTAGGAGGTGAGTTCAGGACCAGCTCAGCCTTCTGACTCAACAGTTGCATGCCGGCACCACGCAAATCCTGATTCACAATAATCCTCTGAGTCTCTGTGAGCAGACAGGGCAAAATAAAAGGACATGGCTGCAGGTCACAAAAACATTCAATGCACTTTAATTAAAAGCAAAAGATGGCAGTGGCTAGAATTGTCACCAGAGAAGTGATAAATTTGAACAGGCCACTGGAACCTCTCCAAATACTACACTCAATCCGATCCCCCAGTGATTCACTGAGTTTAAATACATGAACAACCCTTCCTATCAACTTGTATACCCTCTCTCATGCCACAGACCACCAAATTTTACACAGTGATATACATACAAGCCCAGCAAAATAACAGAATGTGTATTTCAGATGAACAGACGCTACTTGTTGAGTTGTGCTTACACAGCAACAGGCGGCCAATGTTGGTTGCTACAGCCCACGAGTAAATCTGAACTGATACTGCCAGGAGCAGGCACAGCAGCACTGGGCCAGCCTAGGCTGTACAAACACTTGCTAGTTGCCCTGTGCTCTTTACTGCTGCCACACTGACACACCAATACCCAACATAACTACTTTGAAGACCCTTGGGTGAAGATCCTTGGGTAATCTTTGACTGTAGTTCTCCATCTTTTGGTAAGTCTTCAGCTTCTAGCTTTGGAGCCCTCCACAGGGCTTGCCAGGCCAAGTCCTGCAGTACCTTTGGAGAGACTTCACATTAATCTTGTTGAAAAGTCTCAGATTCAGAGGTCTGGATTCATTCCCCCACACTGTGCCAGCATTACACACACACACATACATTTGCCAAAGGCATTGACCTTAGCAGTTCAGTCACCTGAGGCTCTCTGTGTGAAAGAGAAGAGGTGCAAGTTAAGCCTTCAGTGCAATGAACTGTCTTCTACACACACTTTTTTTTCTTTACAGAGGAAGAACATATTGAATACATCCAACCTGGAAATTTCTGTACAGAAAGGAAAATAGGATGAAAGCTAGCCAGTTAACGTTTTCTTCAAAGTCATGAGCTGAAGTTGATAACCTATTTATATGATCCATGACCCACTGAAATCTCATTGAGTGTCTTTTTCTTCTGTGATTTTACAGCACCACTCAAAATGACGCATAGCACCATTTTAAATGATTTTGTGATTTAGGTACTTACTACTAAATTGTAGAAGCCTCTGACTGGAAACAAAACTTTTATGTTTTTATGGGTGTTGCTCATGTCATTGTTGTTATCTTTCTACACTCTCAAGAAAAATATTGAAAACAGAGAAATGTAAACACTGCTTTAATATAAATAATACAACTTGAAAGTTACCTTCAAGGAAACAAAAAACAGGCTGCTGAAGTGTTCTCTACGCTGATGCAAGCACAGTAAGAATTGATGAACGTGTCTGAGGAACATTCAAGTCACTAAAACAAAAGAAGAAGCCATAGCAGGAGGAGATTTTGAGTGTAGGTCTCACCTTCAATTGCAGCTGAGTCCCATAACCTCAGCTCATGACCCTCTGCACCAGGAAATTCCCACTAGTGATCACACCAACCAGGTTAGCCCAGTTTTCTTGGCTCTGCAGGGGCCAAGTGCAGGAGCGGGACTGAAACACTGCACTGCAAATGCACGACACAGCAGCACAGCTGTGGGAAAGCATGTGGAGAAGGGCAACTGTGGGAGCCTCACACTTAATGCTTGAGCTTGGAAAGGTCTGCAAAAATCATTTTCCTTCTACTGAGAGGATTTGAGAAGGGAGGAGGGGTGTCATATGGGGAGCACCTTCCTGTGTGTTCCTACAGCAGCAAACACAACAGCTCCCCAATGCTTTCTGAGGCCCTTGGAAACTAGCACAACACAAACAATAACACATTATCGTTGCTTTTAGTCCTTACCTGTTTTCCCCCAAAAGCTTTACTTGCCAAAAGGAGGGAGGGGACCTGAACCAGAAATGGGATACACATTCCTTGAAAAAGAGAATCACATCATAACTCAAGTAACAGAGATGTTGTGTGCAGGCTGCTGACAGGTTTGAAGCCATAGCTTAGAGAAACCCTAAATCTCCTCTTCTATTTACACTTCTGGCTCTTCTTTCCCCATCAGGAGTGCTACACTAATCACTTACAATCCTATTTTTGGACCTGGGTGGTAACTGCACAGCCAAAAGCACTCCAGCTGCAATTAAACTTTGTCTCCTTTATAAGTAGGTATAATCACATCATCCCACACCCCTTGCTTGAAGCAATTGGTACATTTTATGACTATATTCCTATTCTTCATTGCCTAGGAGATTGTAGAAAGTGTTTGTTTGTTGCCCTGGTTTTTTGAGATTTTCTAAGCCTTCTGATGTTTACATTTTTGTAATGGAGTTTCTCACACACTTTCATGTAAATAATGATTGTTTGCATTCTTCTATGTAGGAGGAGAATTTTGATGGACTGTTAGTCTGACCAGTGTGGTTGGAAAGGTGGCAATCCACTGTCACTTTTGGAATTCTATAAATGTTGAGGTCTGAAAAATAAAGGGCTCTTTTCCTGTTCCTGTTCGGATGCACGGAACTCCGTGCGTGAGTTGTGTTATTTTGTGTTGCAGCTATGATATTTGTTTGTTTTTGGTTTTTTTTTCTCATATTCATAAAGAGACAAACAAAAAGCTTCATTCTCAAGGACAGTAGCAGGATGGCTGGCTATGTAAACAAAATTCCTGTTGCCCAGTCTGCTCTGTAGGTGAGTTACTCTGTGGGTTAAGGCTCAAATGAGACTTGGTACGTGTGTAAAGAGGAAAACAGAAGTTCTGGTTTTGGAATGCAGTGAATCTGTTTTTCCAATGTGTGAATAGCATCAGTGCTGTAGCAGTCAGGATGATTTTGCTCTGATAGCTCTGCTCTGCCATTGCTCTTGCTGTCCAAAGCCCGTGGGACCACTCTGCTGTCCCATCAGGGGTGCCCAGCAGCTCCATCAGTGTCACTCTGGTGCACACATTGTTTGATACCTTCCTCCAATTCAGGAAATGGGTGGGAAAACACAGTTTGCTTGAATGGGTTTCTCTGAACACCCTGGAGCAGGGGAAGGAGAAACACATAGACATGCTTGATCTCCCCACTTTTTAAAACTGTAACTAGTGCAGTGCAATAGAGATTAAGTGATATATTTATGGTAGTTTTGCACAACTGCACAAACCAAATCTAACAATCTTTTTTCAATACAATGTTCTCATTAAAGATTTTAACCTAATTGAATATTTAACGTGAACCCTCGTGGATAATAGCACAACTAAACCATGGGTATTTAATTCAGAATAGAACATGTAATTACCAGACTGAATCTTAGAATAGTTTAATGTCTTTTGTTATGGTAAAATGAATCAATAGGGTTTCAACATTTAGGTTTCAGTCTTGCACAGACATGTCCCTGTGTGGAGCTGTTTGCGTGACTAGACCCTCCATTAATTTCCATTAATAAAGAGATAATTAGTGCATAATGAAAAATGCTCAAACAACTGTCTCTATTATAGAGAACGGAATCTAAAATTTTTCATGATACTGAACTTTTTATTCAGTAGGATCTCGGAACCCCAAAGGGTTTGTATGTACAATTTATCTACATTCCATCTTATGTGTGGTTGTTTTGCAATGCAAATATTCTTCTGTTGAAGCTTGGAACAGGGACAAACCTTTCTCTGGCTCTTTTTTTTTTCCCCTTTGTGCTCTCTAAGTGCCTACAGAGTGATTCCAGTGCAACAAAGTCAAACCCTGAACAGCTGAACCTGTTATTATCATATGGTTATTGTCATTTGTCTTTGGTTTTTTTGATACAAAAGTAATGACTTTATTAGAGATTTGTCTCTAACTCAGAAAAAAAAAATCCACTTTATTTTGATAGCATATGTGCCTTTTGTAGTGCCATTTCTGACCACAGTTTTTCAACAAGACTCCATTTTTGTCCTATTTGTAATAGTCCACATTCTTGAAAAGATGGCCAGGATTGCTTGCTCACCGAATGCTTCTCAATTTGCCCTGTGGCAAACTACTAGTTGGAGCAGACATATTCAGCTTTGGAGATAAGACACTATTTTTCTACTTTTTTGTTAGCATCTAGGTAAAAATAATACTTTATCTGAATCTCAGAATTCTTCTAGATTTGTTTTTACATGTCACAGTTATGTGGCAAGTCTTTCTTGGGGTAAAGATAGGTAAAAAATTGTTGTTCAGAATAGTTAGAAGAGAATTCAGTTCTAAAAGTTTGGTTACAGTTATATTTTCCTAGGAAAAATTATATTAAGTCCTTTAAAGAGAAGAAATCTCCCAAAAGCTAAAGATAAAATTTGGCTGCTGATTTCCTTCTGAGAAGATTAAAGAATAAATTAACTTCAGTAATAGGGCAAGTAAAACTTGCATTGCAAAGATTAAACTGGATTTCTCTAGGAAGAGAGATCATGGCTCAGCAAATCTTACTGAGCATTCCTCTGCATTTGTGCTGGATTCAACTTTCCTTGTCACCTGTCTCATGAATATTGGGATGAGCCATGCTTAGAATGATGGAGGTGGAATAGATCATCTAAGAACAAAATATCTGTGTCATTAAGGAATTTATGTGGCTGTTGCAAATGAACATATTATTAAGGACTGTAGCAAAGCAATGCCAGGGGAAGGTGAAAGGCAGTTGCCATAGATTGTAATGTGATGCCACAGGTTTTTGCATTCTTGCTTCTCTGCACAACACAGAGGGTGGGAAGTGGGAGAAGAAGAGAGAGAAAATGAAAAATACTGCTGCAGAGGGACCAAAGGAAAGTGTCATGAGATCAAAAAGGAAAGTGAATACTATGATGCAATACTGAAGCATAAATAAATGTGCCTTCTAGGCATGATGCAGCTTCATATGCACATCTTTGGCACAACAGAACTGCTTTTTTATTTCTGCCTGTGTTAGACTACATTTGATAGCAGCAGACAGGCAAATAAAGGAATATACACTGCCTGAGATCCACACTGAGGATTTGTAGAAATCATGTAGAAATGTAGAAACACATGTAGAAAAGCAGCTGTTAACTGTTTTGTAGAATCAGTTCCTCAATACTAGGATTGTATTAGAGGTGTTTATACTATCTAAAAACAGGAGGATTTTAGAAATTATTTACTGGCTGGTCAGATGTAATGTGGCAGTGTTATCACACATTTTGCCATGCCAGGTTGACCTAGATCAAAGCCATTCTCAGGTTCCTTCCTTCTGGGAACACCACACTTATGCTACGGGTCCTGGGCTCTCAGTGTGCAAAAATCACAATGCATATATGGAGGAAAAGTCAGTGCAACTGCACTCTGAAGCAACCCTGGCATGACTCTGGGAGACTTAGGCTCTGGAGTCTATATGTTCGTGATATAACTACTTAAAATACATACTGGGATCTACACGTTTAAAGAGATATGACATCCTTCCAATAAAAAAATTCTCATAATTTTGCTCTCATTATTTGAAATATTGGGAAATATTTGATGTCTTTCCAAATAGAAGTGGGTATCAAGAGAAGAAAAAAAAAACCTACAGCTTTTTTTATTATTTTCAGTAATGCAATTTGAGCTCTTTCTTGAACAAGAACATATAAATCATTCTGAGTGGTTGTTCTTAACACAGGAAAAATATCAGCAGGTCAAGCAGGGGGACTTTCTTTTTATTTGAATACTTCAGAGAATGTGCATGACTAACTATAAAAATGTACGTACAAAGATAGAAACACAATTTTTTTTTAAATGTAAATGCCCTACAAATTAATGCATGATAACAGAAAATTCCTTTCCTTCCCTTTCCTTTCTAGCTTAGCTCAGAAACCACAAAGTCATTCTGTTTTGGATCCATTCCTATTTCTCAGACTCCCCAGGAGGTTTAGTGAAAGCAAGACATAGCTCTTTCCTGGAACCCCATGGGCATTACTACATGTTTTAGATGTAGATAAGGCTGCTACACTCTGCATTTGGGAAGTCAAGATTTCATTTATAAGGTGCTGAGGCTGGAAGGCTTTCATGTCAGGCCCTCAGCTCACAATCTCCAGCAAAAGAGGAAATGGAGGGTATGTCAGCAGCAGGCAGCCAAGCACAGAACAGAGACATGGCAGCTCAGTGCATATGTTCACACAGCTGAGTGCTGTGTAGAGATACCACGTGCGTCTGGCAAAGTATTTCTGTTAGCATAGCACTGCTTTCAGCAGCAGCACATCAACAGCACTGCTTGGGCCCAGCACCAGATTATCATCTTTTACGATTTTAGATGTCTTGCATAAGTTAAAATGAGTCTTCACTGTGTGATGACTCTTTTCTTGGGTGGACAGGAAAGGGGGTAACAAAAAAAAAACAAACAAACAAACAGGAATGTTACTGAGGAGCTCTGATTTTGCTCCTGAGTAGATGGAGGGTGGTGGGGAACACAGAAAAACAAGAAGTCAACCTGTGCACAGCTCTGGAAAAGCATTGTCCCACGTTCACACAGAGAGGACAATTCTATTTTGTAACCACCAAAGAATTGCTCCCTGATTCCTCCTGTTCTTTTCCCCTCTTCTCCATGGGCAACTTACCCAACAGTTTAACTAGGAATAGTCTCTTCTTGGAGATCATCTTCTTAGACAAGTGCTGAAGTCTCTGAGCAGGACAGTGGTGGTGACTGGGACCAGGAGCTGCTGTTTTGTGACTTGAACCCTTTTTCCAGGTCAGCCTGGCTGCTCAGCCTGGCTGCTCAGCCTGATCTCACTGTGTGAAGGGGAGCATGTCTGAGCTCAGACTACAGGTCTGAGGCTCTGACTACAGGTCTATTTCACAGAGTGAAATATTCAGGATAAAATTCAAGGGGAAAAAGCACATCTATCAGTAGCAGACCTACTAAAATCAGGTTTGTTCAGGTTGAAGTTATGCCTTTTGCAGCTTCCCATGACAACAGCCACTACAATGATCCTAACTTACTGTTTTGCATTTGTTTTCTCAGTGCAGTGCTCTCAGTACATCTCCTTTTACCTACTATTTCCAGCTCCCCTCCTATGGTCAACTCCCATTTCCCATTTCCTCTAACCTCCCCATTCCCATCACCTCCCCGTTTCCAGATCCCTCCCTGGTTAGCTGGGCATCAGGCAATGTGGCAGATTTGGAGGTGGCAGATCAGCCAGGCAGTATTTGTTTGCTACTACACAGCAGGGGAACAAGCAGATAAAGTGCTTTCCCCAGCAGGGCAACAAATTGCATGTTACTGTTGATTCTCATTAAACATTTTAACAATTTAATTCTCTTTGAGATCTTTCTCCTGCTGTCAAATTTTTTTGCAGCTGAACATCACTGGGGAAAGACGGACAGATGGTATAATCACATAAGCCTCCTTTCACTGGGAAGCCACATT
>VZRH01005338.1:556743-599884 GCA_013397555.1 Urocynchramus pylzowi | reverse complement strand
CGGCGGGCAGGGGCTGGGCCGTGCCGGCGCCCGGGTTTCCGTGGGGCTCGGACGAGGCAGTTCCTGCTGCCAGCCGCGCTCTCAGGGGCCGCGGAGGTCGCTGAGGTCACCGCAGGGTGAAGAGGGTGTGAGCAAACTGGCCGTCAATTAGCTCCTGGAAGCATGGACTTCGTGATAGTTTGGTCTGTTTTGGTTTAAAATATTCTAGATCTTTTCTGTTTTGGGAAGGAAATTATTGTTTCTGTGTGAGATAAATTATTTGTCTTCCTTTCTCTCTGAATTAACTAGTTTAACATTTGTTGGTTTAAATTAGTGTTGCAGCTCAGATTTGCCATCAGAAGAATAAAAGTTGCCGAGTGCACTGCTGGCATGCTCCAGACATCCTTCTGCCGCCTCCTTAGATTGTACCCCCACAAGGATTTAAATCTCTCACCCACCACCAGCAGAATCTGGTCAATAGACCTTTTTGAATATGTACAATTTTTGCAGATTCTCTGAAAACCTGAGTTTAAGGAGAATGGGAACATCCAGTTGCTTTGCCTGACAAAAATGCCGCTAGATTTGTAGAGCAGAGGGAAGCACTGTTGGAGGCATTATTTCACTCCCACCAAAAGCATCTTTTGGGACTTTGATCTCACCACATCTAGCTACTCAAATCAGGAGACATCAAGTCATGGGAAGCCAGTCTTAATAAGTTCTTCTGCTGCTCAGGGATTTGTTAAGCACTAAAAAGATACTCAGACCCTGTTGTAAAAGGGGAAGAAAACAGGGACTATATTGTATTAATTTTAAAACTGCTTTTATAAAAGTTAACTGTCAAGTTTTAAGTTCTCTAGTGGGACCCTTTGTGTGTATATATATATATGAATCCAGTGATAAGGTCTAATCTTGTTTCAGTGCTGTGGGAAAACCTGCATACATGAAAGTATATAAAATTTGTGTAATAAGCACACAGCCAAAAAAAGATACATACTGTTTAACTTATAGGAATTATATCTTTTCAAGTACAAAGTATCAGAGTGGCTTTTGAGTGAGAAATAGATAAAGAAAAAGAGTGTGCTATCTTCAGAGTATTGCTGATGCCTGCATTATAACTTGAATGCACTTGAATGACAAGGGATGCAAGCTCAAGAGATGCTTTCAAGAACTTTTCCACCAAGTTTATGTTATTTACCTTCTCTATTTTTGAGTTCATTTTGGAGCCGTTATTTGTTTGGGGGTTCTTGTGTTTTTTTGTTTAAAAGAAGGAGATATAAACATTGGCAGGATGGAGAGACAGTGCACTCCCACTGCTTAGCCTTATTTGTGGGAGCTTTACTTTGCATGACTGAAAGTGATTATATCTTTTACTCCTTAGTCTCACTGAAAAAATAAAAGACTGAGATGTTGGAGGGTTCCATGGGAAAATGGAGAAAGTGAAAGTGAGCTTAGAGGCTGCAGGGAATAGCACTGCCTATTAAAGCAATGTTTAGTCCACTCTGCTGCCCTTGCTTGTAATAGCTGCCTTCTTGGCATTGATCACATACCTCTAGGTTATTACACGTAGGAATTTCACAGAATAGCACATGTGGTGATCTTGCTTCTTAAAGTGTTAAGTCTTGAAAAGTAAATCCTCCAATCAGATGTTTTCCTCTAAAGAAGAAAGAAGGATCACTTCAGTGAGCAGTTCTGCAGTCAGTACTTCTTCACTCCTGTCTTGATTTAGTGATAGTGACTGACCATTGTGTCCCTTTGGGTGAAGAGGAGAAGTGAGTTTGGTGCTTTTTGGATCATGTCTTTGGGACCCAGTTGAATGAAACACTGAGCAGCCACAAGTTCCTTGGAAATCAGTCTGAGATTGAAGTACTTGAAGTTTTGAGTGATCGGATGCCAGGACCTTTAACTGAATGCCAAATGCAGATTTGGGGTTTGCTCTTTGTATCTTTGCTGCTAATTCAGTGAAATAAAAGCAGAATTCATTTATGAAGTTCTCTATTTTTATCATCAAAATGGTCCAAGATTGTCTCGGCTTGTCTTCTAGTCCCTGCATTGGGTTTAAAGAATTAAAAGCAAAGAAAACTCCCAGCGCTCTTAGAGAAAATTAATACCTTTGCCTCTGCTTCATGCAAGCATAAATTGTGCTTTCACAGTCTTTTGTCAGAGGTGGGTAAGAGTGTGGAATTCAGAGCTTATTTATGCAGCATACTTTTTTTTTTTTTTTTTTTTAATTAGAGTTTTGGGTAAATTGGAGAGCTCTTAATTTTTAAGTGGATTCTGGAGCATGAAGTACATGATACATATATCTAAATCATTAATGCCTTCTCTCTGTTAATTACTTATATTTTCTGATCCTGGAGAGTATAACATATGTCCTTGAGCCTGATTTTTACTAACCTGAACCAGAATAAAGATTCATCAAATCTCATGTGCCAAACACCTCATAGAGCCTCTGTTCCTTAGTTCCTGAGTAGACCTATTGGACTCAAATTATGTGAAACGTGAGTGTTATGTTTCCATGAGTCCTGCTCCATAGTTCTCACCCAGCAGCAGAGTGATGTGTACTGCTTTTAAAATAAGATTAGTTTAAAATCATTATTTAAAAAACATTATTTGGCAGAGTTTTTCATATCATCCCAGTGAGATGATGGGTCTACAGTGTAATGGTTCCTCTTTAGCCCTGAGGTTAATTCCTTGTGCTAGCACCTTGTGTTCCATGCTTGTGTGTCTTTTGCACACTGGATCCCTCTGCTATAGCAGAGATTTGCTATAAATTAGTGTGTGTCTTCTTGCAGTGCAAAAGACAGGTTGCTTTTTAAAGAGGAAAAAAATTCATCACAAAGGTAATTTATCACTGAATTGCTGTAGAAAAAGCTGCTCTTGGAGAACCTGATGATTGTGTTCTTTGCCTGCATTAGGAATTGATACAGACTTACTCTCAGGTACTTGCATCCTACTGGGGTCAAGTGCACAGTTTAGTAGTAGTTCAGCTTAAAGTTTTGGGTTTTTTTCCCAGCAATGCTTTAAGAGAATGTCAGAAAGTTACAATTCAGAAAACTATAAATGAAATTATTTCTTTTTTAACAATGCCCAGTGAGAAATTAAAGCATGATAATGTTATACATGGGAGTTCTAAACCTGAATGATTTTTTTTCTTTCCTCTTTAAAGGAAGAGTCAAGGCTGGATGTTCTGATAAATAATGCAGGGATATTCCAGTGTCCATACATGAAGACAGAGGATGGTTTTGAGATGCAGTTTGGTGTAAACCACTTGGGCCACTTCTTGCTCACCAACCTTCTTCTGGGCCTCCTCAAAAATTCTGCCCCAAGCAGAATCGTTGTAGTGTCCTCAAAGCTTTACAAATATGGAGAGATCAACTTTGAAGATTTGAACAGTGAAATAAGCTACAATAAAAGCTTTTGTTACAGCCGAAGTAAACTGGCCAACATTCTCTTTGCCAGGGAGCTGGCCCGTCGGTTGGAAGGGACAGGAGTCACCGTCAACTCCCTTCATCCTGGGATTGTCCGAACAAATCTAGGCAGACATGTCAATATTCCTTTGCTGGCCAAACCTCTGTTCAACTTGGTGTCGTGGGCTTTCTTCAAAACGCCTCTGGAAGGAGCCCAGACATCTATTTATTTGGCCTCTTCTCCTGACGTCGAAGGCGTGTCAGGAAAGTATTTTGGAGACTGCAAAGAGGAAGAACTTCTGCCCAAAGCCATGGACGACTTGGTTGCAAGAAAATTGTGGGATATCAGTGAAGTGATGGTTGGCTTACTGAAGTAAGTGCCAGGGAGTGTCTGCAAAAAAAAAAATGCAGATAGCTATGCAGTGCATTTTGGCAGCAGTGAAATTCTCACTTTAAATGCTGTGGGAATGCAGAATTTTGCTCAGTAAGTATGAAATAAGAGTGATTTATTTTGGAACTCTGTTTTGAAATGAAAGACAATCTGCAAGAGACACAAGCATTCAGAAAAATTTAAAAAAAAAATTGTGGGCGCTAATATAATTTCCGGTTAAGTCTGCTTAGAAACTCGTGTTTTACAAATAAAAATTAAGCAGAAGTTTGTTTTGCAATATATAAGCATATTTGTCAATACATGTCTTGTTGGACAATGCAGGGTACTGATGGTGAAACTCTTCTCTAAAAAATTATTTGAAAATAAGTCTTAATAATAGTCATCTTTTTTTGATCCATCACAATGACAAATGGAATTAAGTTTTCCTGATATCTTGCACTGTAATTGTGAGGCCTCTCAGTGCCTTTCAAAGGCTTGTCAGCCCCGTGGTTCAGTGAACAAAATAATTGAGCCATGCGCAGTTTTTCTGTGAAGCACAAAGTCAGCTATTTGGTGGTGTTGCTGCTGTTCAGTGTGTAATTACACTTGGTTGTGCAAGTTGTATTTTTATTTTCACATGTGTTGAACTTGCTGTTTCTTGAAACCTTGGGTTTCATTAAAAGGGTCGTTGCAAAATGTATAATGGTCTTGATAGGGCTTTGCATGGCATGAACTGTGTAAGACCTCATGCAAATTAGACTGAAGAGAATAAGCTTCTCGGTGTGTTTGGCTTGACTGATGGCACTTTAACTCAGTAATGAGGTTCCATAAATGTCTCATACAGCTGACTGAATATTCTTAAATAAAATCTTTTAAAAAGATGACATAGCATTCATTCTTTTATTGTGGGAGATGTATCAGAAACCAGCAGCCTTGGTAGAGTAGCCTTGTTTCAAAGCAGAAGATGAACCCGACCTGTGTGTTGGTTTAGGGAGCCTGTGCTGTGGGATTGGTAGAAATAAAATGGGCTCCAATGAAATACATGAGTATTGCATGAATCTGTACTGATTTTTTTTTTAATTAATATAATTTATGATTTCATATTGACATTTATGCCTTTTTAATTTGGTCTACATTATTAAAAAGCTCTAGTAGTTAGGATATGTGGTATAAAAATGGGAGAATGGTTTAGAGTGATCTTTGTTAGTATTACTCAAAGGAAGGAGAATCAATAATAAATGATGTATTCAATAGTTCCTTAGTTATAAATACATCAGTTATGCACTTCAAGAGGTGACCTACTAAATTTTTAAAATCCTTTCTCTGATTGTTTACTCAGTCAGCATACTTTAGCTTTTGCACAGTGGAGTTGACTTGAGCTTGCCTTCCTGTTCCCCAGCAAGAGTCTATATTGGGTGATATGGGTGGGGCAGAAAGCAGCATTCCAGAAAATCAGAAGGCAAGCTACAAAGCAGAGCAGGTTTGTAAAATCATGTAACAGGCTGAACTTTGCACTTCTCACTGTAAGGCAAGGTGTAGAGGTGGATGTGTTGTCAAAGCACGCTGTGAGTGTTGAACAAAGTTCTCTAAGTGATGCAGAAGAGTTGTGCTACATACTTAAAGAAGTCTTATTTTGATCTTCAGTGATGCATTTCATGTTTTAATTTTAAGCACTTGTAAATGGCTGCAAGCAGCACCTTTAGCAAGCAGCTGAAGAATGAAGAGTTCATTAACTTCTCTGTGAGGAGTTAGAGAGAAGCTGAGCCAAACTTGTGTTTCAATACTACTGTAGCAATTCTAAAGAAACACTACTGCACTGTTCTCTGCTGAAATGTGTGTACACCTCTTGCAAGGAAAGCCTTGGATGCCAAGGTGGGCAATGGAGAGGATGATTATCCTCAGAATAACTGCAGTAAAGAGCTGCACGGAAGCTGCCTGAAGAGCAGAGATATATGTAATTTTCAGACTGAATGACCTACATAGGCTGTGCCCTTGCCTTCAGAGCAGCAAAGGTGGATTCATACTGAAATAGGAGATGCAGAATAGGAAGTCCTAGTTGTATGCAACAGGCCATACTTCATACATCTACAATGTACTTATTTTTGTTCTTTTGAAACATTTTTGAAATGAGAGGCATGGTCAGAAAAGGATTACATTCCTGTAATTGTAACTAAATTACAGCCTCATTCCAGAGAAAAATAATCCTTAATGGACCCTTAATGGAGATGAATATTACCTGAAAAAAATTTGAAAGGATGAATTGTTGGGGTACTTACGGAAAGGTAGGCTTTTTTCAACATCTGAAATAAGTAAAATTTATCACTTTCAAGGCCGAATGTCATTTAACTGCTGTGGACTAGAAAGCTTTGATTACTCCCTTGAGGCTGCTGTGAATGTTTCTTTATGTGATGCCTTTGTTATTCTAGTAGCATCCAGGAACTAGAGACCTCACAGGTCAAGAGATCTACAAAAGCTAAGTGCAAAACCAAAGAGTCCTTATTTCAACAAACAGTAATGCTGACTCAGTCTAGGTAAGGACCAAACATTTTGGCTAAATAAGGCTCGCCTTGCCTCTCTCTTGCTTCTCTGTCACTGAGTCCTCTCCTCTCCTCTCCTCTCCACTCCTCTCCTCTCCCCCAGTAAACTCAGGTGTGTGTGTATAATTTGAGGCTGAATGTACACACAGAGAGGACCAGCACCTTCCCACGTGCCCCCGGTGTAGCAGTGCCTCCAGAATGATGTGCAAGCTCTCTGTATTGCTGCCGTGTTAACGGATTTGTATCGGGAGCGTGCCACTGAAAATGTTGCATTCCAGTTGCCTTCTTTCACCATCACCACCATTTCAGCACTCCTCAAATTAAACTTACTTCCTATGAAGAATTAAAATTTTTAAAATAAGGGTGAAAGAGGAAGGCAGTGACCAGGGATATCAGACAAAGCCCATGGAAGTGCAGCTTTCATTGGCAGGTACAGACACTGACAACATTGCTGGCAAGTACATTACAGACATGGAAGTACAAATATCTAATCACCTGCAGATATGTAGGTACAGTTAAGAAAGCCACAGCTGAGTTTAAGATATTGCTGAAGTTTCTGATAAATATAAATGTTAAAAGGCTTTTTTCAAATGCAAAATTTACCTTCAGCTTTCTTAGCTAAGTGGTTAGAATTTGAGTGTTGATTTTTGAGTCCACGAGCAGTGTTGGGCCATCACTCCATGCCTTTGCCCAGGGGATTTGAAAACAGGCTGGGACATGTCTAGGGCACAGTGACTCTTGAGAACATATTCCCTGCCCTTTTGCTTTTCCCAGGGAAAGTGCCTCTAATAGCTGGGAGGTGGAGAGCCACAGCAGGGCTTTACTGACTGTTTGCAGACTTTCCCCAGTGAAGCTTTTGGCCAGTGTCAGCAAGGTATCCAAGTGGCCCCACGTCTCAGTGGTTACATTTCATATGGCAACAACACCTCACACTAACTGCATTCTAAAAGGCTGGGATTAGAATTGGCATTTTGAGGGGTGGTGTGTGTCTGTGTGTGTGCAGACACGTCTGTAGGTGCAATTTAATCTCTGATTAAAAGGTGGACAGAAAGAGCTGTCAGTGATGTACCAAGGAGCTGAGGTGTATCAAGGAGAGTGGGTTGTTGGCAGGGGAGTGTCACCTGCCCCTGTGCTGCTCTGGTACATTGTGAGGCATTGGGCTGGGGACAGAGTGGTCAGGCTTGGGCTCAGTTGTTGAGCTCAACTGCTTGAAGCTACTTCCAGGTATACAATCTCTGCTTTTGCAGCTGGAGAACACACAGAGCTGAGGGGAGGAAACATCTCTGTGTAATAGTCAAGAGAAACAAGTGTCTTGAGAGCACTTTCTAACTGTTTCACTATAATCTATTCAACTTTGGATGTGGTGCTTTTGAAAGTACCTGTAATAACCAACTTCCCTTATGGACAGACCAAGAATTTAAGAAAGAAAAATTGAAAAAAATTCCTTTTTTATTTTAAGTCTAAATTGCAGGCCCTAGCTATCAGCCAGCTCTCCCTGCACACATGTAGGTATTATAGCTGAGGTTTCTGCAAGCAAACTAAATTGAAGTTGCTTGTATTCATTTTATATGCCCCATCTGTTTAAGCCAAGGGAGACTTACTTATTTTTTAAAAAGCACTCTGAATCTGTCACCAATTTACCTTCCTTACCTTGCCACAAAGGCCAACATCTGTCCCCAGGCAAAGGGACAACTCTGCTCTTTCAGTTACTCCAGTCAACACAGTAGGCAAGCTTATAAACCCAGTGGGGGTTCTCCAGTAAAAATTCTCCATCTTAATGAGATAAATGTTCAGTTTTTCCATGATGCAATAAAACCAGAAGTATTTAAACTCTCCTATTTTCAGCAGTTGCCTGGTTTGCCTAAGCTTGCTACTAAGTGAATGCTTCACAGGCTTCAAAGCCTGAGCCCTGTGAATGTGTGGCATGATTATGCTTTTGCTGAAAAATGTGGATAATTCCCACTTCAAACAGACTTAATTTCTTTTCACCTAAGGCTATAAACAAAATAAACAACTTGCAAGAGTCATACAAATAACTTTAAAATGGAAGGCCTGTTCCCTTTTTCACATAACTTTTTCCAAACTAATCATTTAAAGAGTAATTGACTTGCAAAACGATCCAGGAGGCCTCCACAGTTGAATTATTATTTTTGATCTGTCCCAGAATGGTGCTGCTATTTCTCATAACAGAAAATGACAGGCTCCCTCTAGACTTTTTACTTACAGCTTTAGCTACCACTAGCAGCCTCACACCTGTCGTAACTGGATTCAGATCAGAGAAATTAATTAGAAAAGTTAATTAATTCCAAATGTCCTGTGTAACATGGGGAAAGGAACGCTTTCCTAATCACCTTTTTTGGGGGAAGCCTGGCACAATGACCACCAAACAAAGTTTAGAGCCCTTTATTTCCACATTTAAGAATGATCACTTCAGGTAATGTGGAAGAAACTGTTAATCTTCATAAGGAAAATATCAATAGCTTATTTGCCATGAAAGACTCAGGAGGCTATCTCATGCTTGAATCACTTTATCAGGGTGCTGAGAAAGTCATAGCTTTTTTTCCTGTCTGCTTCTTGGGCAAAATAAGCAATCTGGAATCATGATCCCACTAAAAGCACTGGGAGTCAGACATCTAAATATTTTTGCTGATCTTGATCTCCTGGCTTTAGGTTTGGGCAGTAGGACCCTTGCAGCCAGATGGATGATGATTCTTTTAAGCTTGATGAATGAGGCTTTATGCACTCCTGTGGATGTATGGCATGTTAAAAGAAATACTTCACAAATTGTGAAATTAAGAGGGTGGGATGGTGGTGGCAGTAGCAGTGTTAAGCATATTTTCAATGTCCTGAAACATTCTCCAGAAAAGTGTGCTTTTTTCCCCAAAGAAATGTCAGCCCATTATTGCAGTTGTTGAGATGTCTGCCAGTTTGCCACCTGGACTGCAGTCTGATGATGATCTTAAGATAAATTATCTCAAGTTTATCTAAATCCTTGCAACCTTCCCCAACAGGAGGTCGGTGTCCTGGGTCCTCCTAAGTCATGGCATGACCATCACCTCTCCAAATGCCCTCTGCCCTGGAGACAAGCAATGCCAGGGTCTTTCTAGATGCTTCAAGAAAGGGGTCACAAACAGCATCTGTGGAACAACAGGTGACACACCTGGAGGCTCAGAACCAATATGCACTACAACAAGTAGTTTTGGTATCATTTTATATATTTATTTACTGACAGAAATGCCTTCTCCAGTGTACATGGATAGGTATTTTTGGCTTCAGGCTTCCCTGAAGGTCTCCATTTGCAACTCTGTTGGTGTATCCCATGAGTAAAGCATAGTAAATTGAAAATTGCTTCACTACAGCCAACCCATTTGATACTCTGAAGGGCTGAGATCCTACAGGTCCAGTAAAAATTATTGATAGTTCTAGAGTGCACCTCACCTGGCTTTGAAAATACTTGGGAAGAGACTAGAGCTTCATTTTCCTTCAGTCTGCCCTCCTCAAAATCTTCAGTCCTAGATGTGTCTCAGAAGAATCACCACAGATAGAGGAATAAAAATAAGATTGCTTTATGGAGGATTTTTGTCCATAAAATTTTGCTGTCAGTGGAAAATTTTAAAAATTTCTTATTTTATATAGCAAGATGTATTATGAAATAATTGTATTAGCATAGCTAAGACTGGGGTCTTGGGCCAGTAGAATAGACTAAGAGATAACAAGCTCATCTGTAGTTGCAAAAGAGGCAACTTGAAAACTTAAAAGGAATAATTGAAAAACTTTGATTACAGTTATGTTGTTTTTTGGAAGGCTCTGTTTGTTTGATTCTACATACTTGCTACTTTTATTAAAAGGGTTAAAACTGCACAAAATATGAAAACTTCCATGTTTCAACAAAGAGGCACAATTCTTCACTGTGGAAAACCCATAAAGTGACAGGAAATGGCTTAATGTGGTAGGTGTTCATTTTTAGGGGTTCTGTTGACAGAAGTTGATGAATGAAAATATTGTATTTCATTTTTGCCTTTTGTTCAGTAAATAGCATGGAATTTTGATGCTGCCTAGAGGGACATCTTTGTACTATGGTGGTCTAAACTGGGATTTTTCATTAATGTAACTCAATCAGAGTAGATGAGGGTTTTTTCTGGTTTTTTGGGTATTTTTTTGGTTTTTTTTTTTTTTTAGGAAAAAGCTGAAGTCAAAGAGAAGACCAAGAAAAAAGCAGCACAAAGTTTATCTTTTACTCATCTGGAAGAGTTTATTTTAAACATGGAACATTGTTTGCTGCTGTGGAAATGAAAGTGAGAGAGTTGCAGCTTTCTTCCAATGCCATCTGGCAGATGATTTACTTGCGTATGGTATTCACTAATCCAAATAACCCTGTGTGTGGTAGCATTGTCTCTTTACTGATCATGCAGCTGAGTTGGCTGAACCCTACATGGCTCACACAAGGCTATCAACAGCACAGTACAATAGGTTGTTTAAAATTAGAACAGCATTATGGAAAGGGATGTGCCAAATTCATTGTGCCTTTACCTATATTAAGCATTTTCCTTGAGTTTGATGTTTCCTTTTCATTCTCTTCATGGTTTTATTCACTCCAGATTTATTCACTTGGGCTTTAGCCTATTTATTTCAACACTTACATGTAGCTCAGATGGGACCAGAGTGGTGAGCATCCAGCCCTAGGATGGTATCCTTGCCCTGATGGTAATTGTATTTTCTCCTGTAAGGTCCCTTCTCAGCCTCATGAAACTTCTATTTCTGCTGGGAAATAAAGCTTTTTTTTTTTTAGCAGGACAGCTGTATGATGTAACCAGTTCTTTTGTGGTTAAGGAATTCTCCCCATTCTTAACCTGAGCCAAAATTTTCTCCAGATCAGGATATTTCCATTTATCAGGCAACAGATCTAGCTACTTCATTATTATATTAATATTAGACTGCTTCCTCTTGCTGTAATAAAAAAGAAAGAACTTTGAATGGCTATATCTGGAAGTAAAATAACCAGGGGATTATGCCTTGAGAAGCAAATCCCAAGCTGTGAGTAAATAGAAGCATTCCCTTATATCTTTTGTTTAAATTCTAAGGAGAGGTGGGTATTCTGATGCTCTTCTACACTCAAGATAATGTAATGTCTCCCTTCTCAATGTATTCTGACTGAGTTTTCCATAGTGCCTAACTCTATGTGCATAATAGGTTTCTTATTTTGGATTGAAATTCCGCTCTCTGAAGTTCTAAAATAAGTGAGTAAAATAAGTATTGAGTGTACCTTATTTTTAGTCACTTCCGGCTTTTAATTGGATCTGGCCTTGATAGGTCATTTCAAACAGTTAATTCTGTGGTTCCATTTGCAGTTGAACAGTTTGTTAATTGCTGATTTTCCTCAGAGATTGATCAACATAACTCATATGTGAAATTAAAATACATATAGCGTAAATATTTTTGTAGAAGATTGGGAAAGAATTGAGAGCTCAGCTCTTTTCCTGCTAAGCAGCTGACACTTTGAACTCACTGGCTGTATCTGTATTACTGGGCATTTATTGCCAGAATAAATTGTTTCCTTAATCACAGGTTGACAGGGGTAGTTGGGCAATGTTCATGTTACCATATACTGTTCTCTCCCAGAAGATGTCTAGGTGCATCCAAACTGCTTGCTGGGAGTGTCCTTGCTGGCCCCTGTTGACTCCTGAATGATGCAAGGAGTTATTTTGAAAAGTATTAGTTGGCCAGAGCCAAAATTGTGCCAGGAACTGCCAGAACTGTTGAACAGTGCTGATGATTGAATTTCAGTGCTTGGGCTGGTGCCCTGTAACTCCTTAATGGAGTGCAATAAGCATAGCCAAAAAATGCCCTTCTTCCTTCAAATGTTAATAGATAAAAGTGATTTTTCAATTTATATCCATGACATTCAGAGACTGGTCTAAAAAAGCTGAACCATATTATCTCTTAATTTTATAGTGTGAAAATTCCACTGATTTTGCTGCAGTTTCTATGGACTGACCCTGTAAACACATGGGAAATTGGTATTATTAACATCACCATGTCATCATCCCAGTTTCATAACGATAGTCTGATCTCTTGGAATTGTATGTGCTATCACAGCACTGAACTATGGAAAACTTATTTTATCAAAATGTGTTATTCTTGGACTAGAATTCAGAGTTATGCCATTTCATTTTATAGATCCATAGATTTTTTTAAAGCCAGAAAAGGCTCTTAGATTATTTAGTCTGACTTCCTGTATGACACAAGACATTTAATTTAACCCAGTTAGTCCAGCAATCTGGGTTTGGCTAAGGCTTATCTTCTAGAACAATGTGCAGTCAAGATCTAAAGCCATCAGAAGTTGGGAGAATCCATCACTTCCTTCAGAAGTGCAGCCCACCCTCTTAAAAATGTGTGGTTTGAGTTTTGCCTGAATTTGTCTGGCTTTCACTTCCAGCAGTCACCTCTCATTGTGCTGTTCTGTGTGAGATGAGGCTGCTGCTGTTACTGCTCAGTATTTCCTCCCTCTGCTGATACTTGCACACTGTAATCCCTGAAATTATCACTCGATGATTTTATTAAATTTGACAGACTTTATTCTCCCCTTTATTCTCTTATTGCAAGGCCCTTTTCTAAGATTTCCAATAATATCTGTGGCTCTCCTCTACATCCAGCCAATGTTTCACTGCTTTTGTGGCACAAGAAAACAAGAACTGGATGTAATACTCCAGTGTGTGTCCATTTATAGGCAATCCTAGTGCTTCTCAATGCTTTCCCTCAGTTGCTCTAAAGCTATCACTAATTTAGATGTGCCTTGGGCAGCCCCCTGGCACTGAGGCCAGTGGAAATATTACAGTTTGCATCACTACTCTTGAATGCTTTTTATCTTTCACAACAGGATGTCGACATCCAAACTGCTTTTTGGTATTGCTTCCCGTCAGTTTCTGGTACTGAGTTGGTGTTTGGAAATCATCTGGGAAAATGTTGTCAGAGGCCAAACCATGCCAGGGATGAAAAATAAACATCCCATGGTGTGTATGACCAAGAGCTCATCTCTAGGAACACTTCCTGGGATTTTTTTGTTCAATGTCGTAGCATAAAATGGTCCAGTTACCCTCAAGGTATCACTTGTATTTTCAGCTTCAGTGAAAGTATTTTAAAAAGACACATTTTTCATTTTTGCTTTAAGAATCTAGAAGACAGATGTATAGATTCAACTGGTCACCTCGGCTAGATGGAGATATTGTCAAGTTAGAGATGTCCTGATTTTCATTCACCCCATTTTCCTCAGATGCCTGGTTTTGAACAGTTTCTTTGCTTGGATTTTCCTCTCCCCACTTCACAGCTGACAGTAAGGGTACTTGGACAATTAAGAGTCCAAGTCCAACTTCTCATGACAACACTTAGATAAAATAACTCCTGCTCAACTTCAGTTTTGTGCACAACTCCTAATCCTATGGATATGACTTCTATGTGTGACAGTTATGCATCTAAATCACTGAAAGGTTTTTTTTTTTGTTAAATTACCCATGAATACAATATATTTTCATGGATATGATAAACAGACTTTTAATTCATTTTCTCTGACTCTTGCATAGAGTAATAGAGAAGTAGAACCTTTTATCCTGAGTTTTCAGAATTCAGACAGTAGTGTGTTCGTGCATGCACCTGGTTGGGTGAAAGCTGTGGAAGGTCCTTGCAACAGGTTTTGCTGTCTCCAAGAGACAAGTGCTAGTGAAGCATGGAGTGCTGAGCACAGCATATTCAAATTGTGGATATGAGGCTCTCATATTTAGAGGCTGTCACCAGTTTGGGCTGTAGAGTATGGTGTGGATTGTGGTAGTTTGGGACCAAAATCCTGCTCTGTTCAGTCATACTTGATACAGGCCAATTACTCTTTGTGAAGAGTGGAAGGGATGGCAGATATCATAACTCTCAGCCACTTGAGGTAGGTCTATTGACAAACATGAATAGCAGTCTTGACTTTCTTCTCACTTATAAACCACATTTGAATTTAAGGCTTATAAAGCATTTAATATTCATATGTGTGAGTATTCAAAAATTAAAAATTGTTGTTCCTACTTCAGAAACACCTGTGTTCAGGTATAATTTGAAGTAATAGCTGATATGGTATGAACCAGGGCAAAGCCTGATGCAGACATACAGTGGGGATTCATTACTACTTTCATTACATTTATTATCATCACCTTCAGTGACACATACAGTGTTTCTTTCATCACCCTGTAAGGGAGTTAAACACTACAACTGCAGTCTAATATTTCTCAACACCTGCCCATCTGGCAAGTCTTTGTTTGCTGAGGTTTATTCTGCCACCGTTGATTTTAGATTTGAGCCTTTACAGCTGATCAAAGAGATGAGATTACTTAAAACAAGGGCTTCCTGAGCAAATATATCACCATTGGTCTAGTTTGGATTTAGAGATCCCTGCCAGTGAAAGACCTTTGAGCAGATTGGGTTAGCAAAAATGAATGTGCATGCAGATATTTATGATGCCACTCTGTTATTTTTAATGCACTGTACATTCAGTATTTTCTTCCCTTTATAGTGGAAGATCGCTTAGATGTTTCTTTGAAGACTAATTTAGGAATGTTGGCAAACATGTAACATGTGCAATTTATTATATTAATAATATCTGATGAAACAACAAATGTGAATAATCCTGCTGAGTACAGAGAAAACAAATGTGCTCTTTTTATGCTGTAGTTTATCTGATCTTGGTAGACTACAGTTAATATATTTTGAAACAAAATATGCATGGCAAATGTTTTCATAATACTCTAATAAAAGTATTTCTCTTTCTCATTTTTAGATTTTTTTCCCTCTCTCAATCTTCCCTTTGTTTTCTTCAAATAAAAAAATTGCAAAACATGGACGTTACCATCTGTGAAAAACTAAATTCTCCTCAGCTGCGCACTCTGTTCCAGTAGGTTCCTGTTCACCCTATGTACAATAAATAATATAGCATGGAAAACAGTCCAAAATCCAATGTAACTCACAGAGATATTAATAAATTCTGTGTTTCTTTTCTGGTAGGGAAGCCAAGCAGCTGAGCAAGTTGGAGTTCCACTGCTGAAGATGATTGAAACAGCATAAAGTAGGGCACAGTCAATAGTGAAGCCACTAATATAGTGAGAAATCCATTTGCATTGTTGACCCACTAATTTATTTGGTGTGCTATTGATTTGATCTCTGCCAAGAGAGGCTAAGGGCTTGGTCACAGCTTTGTTGAATGCATTTAGGGCTTCTATAGAATGGCTGGAAGAAAATTGTAAGGGGCAGGTCATGGTTGGACTAACTTGGAAAAGCCTGGGAATTTTTGACTCTAAAAGTTGGATTCCTCTCTTTGTTCCTCCACTCCTACAAGTTGCTGAGCCTTCTCCAAAGGGTTGATGGTGCTTCACCATCAGACCCCATGTGCCCACTGGCATCCCACCAGGCAGGCCACTGGGTACCCTTAGAGCGTCCCAGAAACCATCCTTTAGAGCAGTGAATCAGAGAAATACTTACTCAAGTGTCAATCTTTCTGCTTAAAACTTTCCATTGCTCACTGGGGCAGATTCAAAAGTGTCAGTCTCATTGATTTTCCTTTTTTTCCCTGCCTTTGTTTGTTCCTAATTCTCTTAGATGAGTTTTTTTTGTTTTAAAAAAAACTTCTTCCTGATTGCTAAGTGCCAACAGAGTAGCTAGTGCCATTGCACTGGAGGAAGTCAACAAATGAACCCATGTGTAAATGAATGTCATTTACCATCAACTTAACTTCCTCAGCAGTGAGGAATACTGTACTTCATTAAAGTTCCACTCCTATTGTCAATTTTCATCTAATTTACAATTTTAGTCTAGGAAAGTTTGTCCCTGTTTTTTGTTAGCTAGATTAACTTTAAATACAGTACTTAAATTATGTTTTTTGGATCTTTCAGCAAGTTAAAGTGGCTGCCAGTTCTCTAGAAATGAGCAAACTGGCTGTTTCTTATGAAACATACTGTTTGCTTGAAATTCGCACTGGGGCATGGCCATGTGTTTGTACATATGTTTCAGGGATGCATCTGCTCTCTGTTCATAAATTTAAAAATTCCTTTTCATTACTCCCTACGAATTCATCCTGAGTTTGATGTTAGCAAAGGACCCAGTGAGATTTCAAGGAAGAAATGAAATAATTTCAGATCATTTTGCCAAGTTCAAAGATAATGATAATCAGCCTCTGACAGTAACCAGCTAAAAACCCCAGCCTGTAGAATTGTCTGTGGTTTTGGGATTTTTATAAATGTTGCTCAAGATATGTTTTTACCCTTTTCACTGACTAGAAATGTGGGTCTTCTGTTGCCTAGAAAAATTGATAAATGAATGGTCTGGAAGAATAACTGGTGGCTGGGAGACTTTCAAAGTAAAGGATGTTTATCAGACTTCTTAAAATATGTTGTTATTAAAGATTGAACCAATGAGCATTTTGAGTAAAGGAAGTTTTCTGTTTAATTTCTTGGTAGACAGATATACCTAACTAATTTTCCAGTAAAATTGCCTTTTTCTTGCATTTCTAAATTTTAGAAGTAGCAGGAAGAATATGCTCATACTTTTCTTTTGCATTTTAAGAAGGTAGGGAAAAATTAAAAATGTAATGTTCCATGTGCTTTGAAGGGCTAATTATGCATTAGGTATAAAATACATTGGCAAACAAATACATGTGACAGAGGACAGATATTACTGATACCTTCATATCCTAGGAGACATTTTTCTATTTTCAAGCAGGTGTCTAGACTATTGCAATGAAATTCTCCCTCTGACCAAATTTAATATCTGCACATTCTGCCCATTCTAGCCTCAAAATCTGAATTCTACAGCTTTGGTAATGCTGCTAAATAAGACAGAATAAAAAGTATCCTAGTGATTTGGGATAGCAACCTTTATCAGCAGGGTACCAACACAGATGTCTAAATTCCTCTGAGGCTGACCAAAACATAGTTTATTAAACTAGGACTCAGACTACTTGGGACAGAATTAAGCTTATTTCAGATGAAACTTAACCTCTCATATATTTGTTATCACATAAGAATGTTGACTCATATCAAGAGGTAGTAGCTAATAAACATAAACTTTTTTTTTTTTTAAAGTTTTGTCTCTCCTCTTACTCAGAAAATAGATTTACTTCTTCTGGAAAATGGAGACATCCAAATGGCAGCTCAGGATTGGCACTTCCTTTTTAGCAGAGTTGTGGCAACAGTTCTTTTAAACATTGATAGCAGCAGTGAGGAGGAATCTCAGATCTCTAATAGTTTGTAATATTGCATATATAGCTTAGATGTGAGCTGAGGTAAAACCAAGGTGAACTGGCCAGTCCCTTTGCCATGTACCTAGTAGCCTCTTTCTGGTCACACATGCTATTCTGGTTGAATATTTTCCCCAGTCAAATGTAATTTCTGGAACAGGTAGTATAAAAAGTAGATTTTTATCTTTTTTGTATAATATTTGAAAAATTGCTCTTGCTTTCACAGGCAAACTGCTGAAGCAGGTCAGAGTTTGTAGTTTTTCTGTCAGCACAAATTAATTTAAAGGCCTCCTGTGTAATAATAATATATTTAAATTGTTTATAGGGTAGATTTTAGTAAACACTGCATAACATAGAGCAGTGCCTAGCACAACCACTTGATTCAGTGCCAACAAAATATCATATTTCATTGGGGCTCTGAAGAAATAGCACAAACAATGAAGATGTCTGAGGTATGTCACAATACCATGATCAAAAGGATTGTATTATTTAAATATCATAATAAGCTCAGTGATGCCTTTTGAAACAGAATGATTTTAATTCAGAAACATCTGCTTGAAAGTCCAAGGAGATTAGAAATGTCCGTTCCTGAAAACATACTAATTAAAGGCTCTAAATACTTAGAATAGTTCTATGCCTATGTAAGTTAGTCCAACTGATAACAAAACTCGACATGTTTCATATTATTTCAACTTCTTTTATTTGAACAAGGGAATAGATAAACAAAAGGAAATTATCCTGTTGTTTTTAAAATTTTGTGAAAATATAACCCAAACCAGGGTCATTCTTCAAATGCATGGTCCATATGGCTTGGCTGACACAAATAGCTGTAAGGATAATATCACTTTGTAGGAACAGTGGGACTCAGCTCTCTCCAGCTCTGTGCAGTAGCAGAGTGGAAAGAAAATGTAAACTGAACTGCTCCTTTATCCACCATTTTTGATACCTCAGATATATCTGCGTCAGTAGAAGCATAAACTCCTGCAGCTTCTGGGTCTCTTTAATAAAATTTCCAAAAATAATTATCTTCTACTTCATGTAAAAGTATGGAATAACTGTTTTGTGTTTGGCCTGCAAGTCATCAGATGTCATTATTATAAGTGGGCTTCACAAGCAGCTATGTTGTAGGGGAAAGGAGAAACACTTCTATTAATTGTGGCATTACTGTTTGGAAGAAGCTGCTGTTTAGATTGCTGTTTTACAATTTTACTCGTCAAGTACAATTCCACTACACTGGCTGAGCAGAGACCTTCCTAGGCCACGTTGGGAAATACTGTTTTCCTTATTCATTAGAGTAAAGAAAGTTTAGCTGTGTGTATGCTGTAATCCCATGTTTCCTTGAAACACTAGGAATATAAAATACATTTATAGTCAAATGCCTGTTTCAGGTTTCTTAATGTCAAAAAAAGAAAAAAAAAAGGTGAGCAAGGCAAGGTCTCTGGGTGACTGATTTGACCTGAGAGTCACACACATCCTACAGGCTGCATGTTGGGCATAGTGAAAAAATTAGTACAACCCAGTTACACAGTCATCAGGGCTACATCTCAAGAGGTATTTGGGCATCAGTCCTGTAGAATAACCAGTCAAGGTGTACATATCACAGTACCAGCTCACTTTCATTTCTGTTTTGCCACATTCAGTGTGATGCTGTCTGCTAAGACTAAATGTGTTGCTAGAGCTAACTTGAAGGTGGTGCTTCCTTAAATTGTCTTTCATTTATAGAGTGAGTTGCTGGACACCTGGTGGCCAGCCAAGCCACAACTTCACAGTAGATGCCTCCTGGACTGATAACCTGTGACTGGAGTGCATATCAGGGTGCTGCTCTCAACTGCATGGACAAACTCCAGTGCTGTAAATCTTTACATTCAGATATGTCTCAGGCTACAAAATCAGAAGACAAAAATTATCTGTCCAGTTTCTCCACACAATCAATCACAAAACCTGAGCATGGAAGAGTGAGCTCCCAGAGTGGTAAAACACCTCCTCTTTCAAGAGGAAATGCTGAAGAAACTGAGCTGAATTTCTGCTGACCCTCAAGAACTTAGTCCATCATGTATGCTGTTTTAATGACTATTAAACTTTTTTTGGAATTCAGTGTCTTAACCAGGACAACTGTGGGTATCAAAACCTGTAAAGAATAGCCCCTTATGATGCCCAAAGAAGTAGCCCATTCAGATGGAGGCTCTGTCTATTGTGGAGATGAGATTTACAGGCAGGACAACAATCACTGGTCCTGCTGGCCACACTATTGCTGTTACAAGCCAGGATGCCATCGGCCTTCTTGGCCACCTGGGCACATACTGGCTCATGTTCAGCTGCTGCTGACCAGCACCCTCAGGTCCTTCTCCTCTGGGCTCCTTTCCAGCCACTCTTCCCCAGGCTGTAGCACTGGAGGGGTTTTTGTGACCCAAGTTCAGGACTCAACTCATTAAACCCCGTGCTCTTGGCCTCAGCCCACTGACCCATTCCTTTTGCCCTGGATTGGATGAATCTTTTGGGATTTATCTCACTGCCCATGTAGGACAGCTGAGAGGAGCTAGTGTACTAAAGTGATGGAAGTGACAATTGGCTGTAGAATAGCTCTAAGCAAGAGTCAGCACTTCAGCCTTCACACACATTGTGTGACTTGCACATCTGACTGCAATACTTAATCAAGGAATTTGCTTTAAATAAATAAATCTATAAAATCTGGATTTTCCCTTTCTGCTCCTCTTCTTGCAGCTGCAGATTCCTGCTCACTTCTGTAGCAGCACATCAAAAGAACTTTTCATAGACAGAACTGACCACATATAGGTCATCTTCCAAAACAACTGTTTATGGAGACTCTGTTCTTGGTGTTTGATGCTTGACACCAGTGATAATAAGCAAAAAACAGTCACATGTGTAGAAGAAGAAAAAAAGGAGTGGGTGCTTGGCATCATTCTCTGTTCTAGCTGAAGTTCCTGTGTTTCCACAGACTCTTTGGAACAGCCTCACTGGCTGTTTTAGGGAACTATTCTTGTTCTGCCTCTATGGACTCCTCTGCAGAACCCAGACAGCTAAATGCATTTGTAACTTCACTCAGCTCATGAGTACATCTTTTTTCATCTGGATGTGTCTGTACTCTCAAATGACTATGTCCCCACTTCCTTCACCCCTCGTGGTCCCATGGCAATCTACCCTGCAGAGATGCAGTGCAGTTCACTTCTGGGCTTCCTTCAGGAAGGGGTTGGTTAGCTCCATCAGAAACCATCAGGTGTGTTTCTTGGGGAAATTTCCCTTCCAGACTGCTACCAGTAGGTAGAAGAGGTAAATGTAACTGGCTTGGATCTCTACACAGCCCTGTAACCCTCTCCAGGCAGGGTGCTTGGAGACTCCCCTACACTGTGATATGCCAAGGTACGCAGCACATCATGTCTGTCTTGTGCCATGAAAATGCTATTCTAGTGGGCTGCAGCACAGAAATTATTTTTAACGCCATAAACTGATAAAAGTTATAAAATAATCAAGTCTCAGAACCACAGAGATACAGCACAGGGCCAGAGGAGATCCACAGGGAAGTGCTGTGTGTGCATGGTCAGTGTGCTCTGGACAGCCCGGGTGTGACCATGCTGCACCCGAGCTCAAATTGCTCCCTGGGGCAAATATTTTTAGCATGTAGAATAGCAATTGAAGTAGCTAGTGGCTAGTAGCTTCTGTGGCTTAGTTCCTTATTCTTCTTTCAAAGGGTTTTTGCATAGCTGTGCTTGTATCATGAATTCTCATAGGGTATGGTGGGCAAGGGACCTATGAAGGTACAGCAGTGAGAGAAGTCACTGGGGACATCATCGCTTTTTTTAAGCCTGATGGATCTACAAGTGAGGATGACTCTATGCCATAATTCTAAGAATCTTTAAAACTGACACCAGGGAAATACAGGACAATACAATAAACACACAACTATAACTTACTTTCTCTGAAATTAAGTTAAAAACCTGCCAAAGCACTGGTTTGTAGTCTCAAGTAAATATTTCTAACTGGTTTTTAGCATACAGGAGGAAAAAATTTTGCAGCTGTGCTTGGTCAAGTGTCAAGCCTTCCTACCAACTACTTCTTTTAGCTTTTGAAACCTTCCCCACAGTGCTAAACTGCATAAAAGATAAACCCTGATGGGGTTTTTTGCCTACAGAGATTAATATATGTAAAGGACTATCCCCCCATCAAGATATTAACCACTGTTAGGAGCTCCTTTCTCTGGAAACCTTTCAATCAGTGAAACTCATTTACATAAGGTAATATTTAAAAGTGAGAATACTAAAATTAATTCCAATGGGAGATATGCAAATCTCACTTTTCAGTCCAAATCCAACCTTTTTGCTTGTACTTTCCTTTCTGCTTATCCTTCCAATCTGGATTTTGCTAATATTTTTTAGGGCTGAGCTAAAAAGAAATACACATCTCCCTTTATGGGAGAAATTATGTTAAATAACCACATTGTTTATTTTTACCTTTGGAATTCATTCAGATACAGCATTGCTATGGTTATAGTATAAAACATCAACTGAACAGAGTAATAATAACACCCAGCTGTTAGACTAGTACTCTGCAGGTCTCAAGGTGCTTTATAAATGTCATCCATGTAATCACTCACTTTGGACAAACACAGGAACTGAAAGAACAGAAAACTCAGATTATTTTTTTATGAATACTCACATGCCAGTAGTAGAAATTGGTTTGCTGGATTCCCAGACCGTATCTAATAGTCACTCTAGGCTGTCTTTGAACACTTGATACAAACCCTATTCCTGCTGTAATCTAATAAGTTTTAGCCAGAAAACTTTTTGATGGAAATGAGAATTGCATCTTACAAGTACAGCACGGAAACTGTTCCTCAGCTGTAGTGGCCAGACCAGTATTTTTAAGGACTAATTTTCTGCTTTGGGAATGGCTCTGGGTTCCTGGCCAAGAGCTCTGAGTATTCTCTGCCAGTTCTGTGGGCTGGGATAACTGGCCAAGAGCCCACTGGCGGCAACCCGGGAGTACCGTGAGTATCTCTGAGTGTGAGAGTCATCTTGGAAGCACCTCTGCATTTTATAGAACAGAGTCCTGGAGAAGAAGGGGAAAAGCCAAAGAATGAGATAGAAAAATCACATTTTTAGCACGGATTTCCATGAGGATTTTTAACACAACAATCTTTGTTTTGGACATACTGAAACAACAAAGCAAAAGTCTTAAGTGAAAGCTTACTGTACTCAGGAGAATGATGTAAATAAAGCTAAAATACTTTTTAATAAGATTTTTTAAGTTTAACCTGGTGTCTTTTACATAATATTTTCTAGTAGCTATGGTAGGCAACTAGGAGTTGAGACTGCTTCATAACCCTAGGGTCTGCCACATTTATTCACCTGCAGAATAATTAAATTGATGCTCTTTGGGAACCTTTTCATACTTCATTACCAATGCTATAGTTCTTGAAGGATTTCCAGATGAAGGGTGTATTAAAGGGCAGAATAAGCTATTTGCTGCAGCAATTATTATCACCCATATGCAGATTGTGGCAAACTGTTGGCCCAAGTACATGACCCCAGCACCAACTCAAGGCTCCAGCATAAGTAGGTTCCAAGGAAACATATGACAAAGGAAACATTACTCCAGATCTATATTAAGAAAAAAAAAAAATTGTTTGAATGATATGTGATTTCGGCAACACAGTTGATGGCACTGACCTCTGGTGCTGAGATCTGTGCAAAGGTTTTCTTAGAAAGGAGAGCTTGCTGACTTTTGTTGACCTTTAGCCATGACCACGTTTCCCATCATGGCTCACAGCCAGTGCCAAGCCTGGCACATCTCAGCACGATGGGGATTGCTCTGCAATGAGGATAAACTCATTGATTTGCTTCCACAAAATCCATGGGGAGGCTTATTCAGAACCTGCCCAGGTTCTGAATAATTAGCAAGATTTAGTAGCCCGTTCTGGTGAATGCAGAGAAAGGGGATGTTGGGCTAATTCCCCCCCCAGTTCAAGCGGGTTTGCTGCCATTGGAGGCCTTTGGAGGCCATTGGAAGCCATTCAGAGCCAGCAGAATGGGGTCTGGGATTGTTGTGCATAGTGTAGCTCATTACAGATTTATGGAGTGTAACCCCAACGAGATCACTGGGCTCAGTTATTTGACCTCCCGCTTCAAACAAGCCACAGGACTTCTCAAAATCTTTGCAAATACTAATCTCTTTTTTCTGTAGAATGAATGTATATAACCATGAATGTATATGTTACTCAGAGGTACTTCTGTTTACATTGCTTAAGGTCGTGAATAATTTGGGGTCATTCTCCATTCTCTAGGACTCTTAAGTGAAAGGGAACTGTTCTATCTCAGCTGGATCACAAATGAAACACCCTATAATATGCATGGAAGCACTGGTATGGTATAAATAATATTTTTAATCAGTCATTGTAATAATAATATAAAGTTCATTTTATTACATTTGAAAAGTAAATGTCTTCACCTCCCTTCATTGGACTTTAAAGAAGGAAAGTTTTACATTCCCTGTGAAAAAAAATGAAGTAAAAAAATGTTTAGAGAAAGAAATGATCTGACTGGTTAGAGATTACAAATCACTAATAATAATAAGCTCTGAATATCAGATGCCAGACAGCTGCAGAGCCTCTTAAACCTAATTCCTCTTTCTTGAAGGATATGGCAAGTTTGGAAATGAAATGATTGCCAAACTCACCATGAAATGTGACAGAAATTTTTCTTTGAATAAATCACTGTCACCCCTGATAAAACCATATACAAGTGTCTTGGCATGAGGGAATGCTGCAAATTGGTTTGCACAATGAAGACAGAGCCCATGAAACCTGCAGACAGAAAACACAAATCCAACCCACTAAGTGTAGTAAACAACCCACTCATATGGAGGAGGTGATAGGTGTAGATTTTATTGGATGTGTCGCCTGGTATTGCGTGCTTTCCCATTACATAACAAGGTACTGTGCAGTTTATTCCACTGCAGTTTGCCACCTGGTATAACAATGTATAAAATTCAAAGAGTAATTATTTGGAAAAGTCATATGAATGTTTAAAAAAGTATATGGAAGATGATTATGCCTGTGAGTCCATTCCTCACACTTGCACTTTACAGGGCAGGTGTCAAAATTGCAACTTATATACGTAAGAATTACAGAAAGTTCTAAATCCTCAATATGGAATATTCATTCCTACCAAGTGCCAAATACCCAGCTTTATAGATACTGGAAAAGCAGTTCATCTACCAATCTTTGTCAACCTCACTCATATTCCTAATACTCTCTGCTGTGTAAATAAAAATCGCAGCATTAATTGCTACTTTTGAGCACTTTGCATTATGGAAATATGGTGTATTACAAAAAAGTTATAGAGTATCCTAGTTTCTAGAAACTTGCAGGAGAGTTATACAAGTCTCAGTCTGTTAGCAGCATCTAGAGTTCCTGCTTCAGAAAATATTTATAGTATGGAACACCTTCCTGTGCTTCAATCCATTTGCACTTTATCAGATATCAGAGCAGCAATGTAGTAAACTGTGTGACTTGCCAGTGCCCAAAGAGCAAGGGGTTTTGGGTTTAGTTTGGGGTTTTTTAAAACAATTTCTTCTGTTCAGTGCTTTCTTTCTGCTCCTTTTTTTTCTCCTGCATTGCTGGTAGTAAGTAACATATTACCTTGTCATGGGAAAACAAGCAATGTCTGACAGTACCAGAAAAAGTTTTCTCTCTGATTAACTCAGTAGTCATTCTGTCTACTAAATCCATGTTCATCCTCCCAAGCTCCAACCAGGATCATACAGAATTCTTAATTAATATAGTCTAGTGGCAAAAATTATTTAGAGAGAGACAGGAAATATTCCTGCTCAATGAAAGAAGATGGGTTTGCAGAAAAACAGTGACCTGCACTACTGAAAAAGGCAGTTCTGTTCCAATTCTGAAGCACAGCATCAGAATGATTTGTCAAATCAAAAAAGTGATCAACAGAGATGATAGAAAACAGGTGAACAAAGAAGCATGTGGCTAAAATCCTGCTCCTCTGGGACCAAAGCATCCCTCCTTCTTAGGATTCACATTTCTAAATGCTGCTGTGGAGCTGAGGAGCCAGGGCTCAGCTCAACAATGAATCTAGATGATTACTTTTTTTCACAGCTGAAAAAATAACATTTCCTCCTCATTTGTCACTACTGACAACACATTAGTTACAGCAATTGTTTTGGATCAAGGCTGTCACTGCTCTTTATTCTTTATAGGTCTTTGGGAAGGATCCAATCTAGCCCTGTAGCATCACTGAATTGGAGAAAGGGCGTCTTGGACACCAGTGAATCCTTCATATGATCCAGATGAAGCTAAAAATAGCCCTGCCAGAACAATGCCTTTGTGCTCACTTTTCAGCTGGTGTAGCTGGTTTTGCCTGTGTGCTGTCTGAGCAGAGGTTGCCATCCTTCCAGCCCCTCCATCCACCCTCCCACACAGGAGGTGTGTTCCCTCCTACACAAACCCACAGCTGAGCTAAGGATGGGAGGCCCCTCTCAGGTGCTCTAGCAGCAGGACAGACAGTGGTGTGGGATAAAAGACAGGGAACTGCCATGCTCTGCCTGGAGTACATTCTGTAGGGTGGAGGCTGGGAGGGGGCTGAGAGGAAGAGTGTTTGATTTGTGCCTTTTTTCAGGGAACAGGGAAGATTGAACTACTGGGTGTCTCAGAGCTGCCAAAACTGGGGCAGCTGGAAGCTGAGGATCAAAGCTGAGGCATCTGGAGAACATTAATACTGACTTGACTCCATTAACACAAAGGTGAAGCATTTATAAATACTGAGATGTAATTCAGGATGAAGCTAGCTGATTAAAGTTTTTATTTTAGGAATTTTCTCTCCATTTGTGATGCTAGAATACCTATTGCTTGACCTGTCTTCCGTTTTTACGCTGAGATGATAAAAGTTGTGCACCCACAGAGTTATGCTAACAGATAATTACATCATGTGGGCATGATATAAAGAAGGATTATTTTATAGAGTCACAATAATTTTATTATCATCTCTTACTAATCCTATTGTGACAACACCTCATAAGGCAGTGGGGCTCTGCCATCTTCATTGCCACAAGAATGCCCAATGTCTTCACATCCATGTGAGGCAAACTGCCAGTCTACAGTTTCCAAGAGATTGGTGTCTAGAACAGAGTAAGCAGAGGATCCTGAAAGCCTTCCAAAAGAGACTTTTCCATGGGTGCATTGTTTGCTTCATCATTAGTCCACAGCCTTGTACTGTAGACAGATTATAAAATACATAATAATTTCAAGGCTGTATCTCCCCAGATATGGAATTTGGAAGTGTTCTGGCCAGCAGTGAAGAAAAGTAAAGCAGCTGTGAATGGATGTGCACACTGATGTCCTGCCCTCTGACTCAGCCTCGTCCTTCTGCTGTGCCCCTGCAGCACACCAGACAGCAGCACTGTGAGGTCCCACCAACCTGCTCACACATCTCCATGCTGGAGTATCACTAAGGGAAAAAAAATTATATTTCTCTGTAGTCCTCTTGTTATTATGATGAAAAACAATACTATATTGTTTCCTCTGATATCTTTTATCTAGGCATTGACTAGATTCATATATTTATAATAATTGCTACTGAGGTCTTGCTTCTTTCTAAGAATAATACAAATATGTGCAGATGACATAACAATCCAAAGAATTCCACAAATTATTTCTTTTTCCCTGAAATTCTGAACTAAAATACACTACTAAAAATCTCATTCAAAAGCATGATTGGTTTACTTTCTTTTACTTCCCCCACACCTCAGAGGTGCTGCAGTGCTACAAACTCCTGCTTTGGATAATGGTATTTTATTCCTCAGCCTACTGCATGTTTTAGTTCTCAATGCTTCCAGTGCTTCCCAGTTTAACTTGAGGTTTTGGGCTGGTTTTTGTGGGGTGCTTTTTTTTAGGGCTATTTTTTTTTTTTAATTTCTGCTATGAAGTTTTTTGAGGTGAGAAAATTTTCTGCATAACAGAGCATATGTCCACCTTTTCCGTGGCTGTCTTCCTTTGTTAAAAATTTCCTATTGTCTTCAGGAATACCAAAACCCTGCAAAAATGGTGATTGAGCAAATATGATCCTCCTCTCTCACTGAAAACCATTGATGGTCTGCTTACTGGGTCCAAAATAGTAGTTCTGCAGTGACAAAGACATGCTCCCATGGCTGGAAGGGTTGGAGAATGCAGTGATGGAGGGTGAGTTGAAAACACAAGTTGCTTCAGAAGGGAGATGGAGAGAGAGAGATGTCAGAGTGGGGAGAGTGCTGCAGTCCCAGAAAGAAGAACATGGTTCTGGATATTACACAGTGCAAAGAAAGAGTTATTTTCCTCTGTCTTCTATTTTCACAAAGCATCTGTCTGCCAGGCAGGAAGGGTTAATCTGTGTCTTTAAAATGCTCCAATGTATAGGATCTGAACACATGTTCTCTTCAGTACACTGGGGTTAGTCTATGACCTAGAGTGGAAAAACGCCTTTTATTTCAATTAAATGTATCTTGCCATTGTATGGAGAGCCTGTGGGATAAGGCAAACACTTAGAGAGCAAGGGAAAAGATACACATGACATTCTTCACACATTATGCAAAACAAGATAGGGAAGAATGTTGCATCCAGGCAGTTTTTACATAGTCACAGTACTGAAGAGGAAACATCTCCTTGCTGTTCCAAACAAAACCTTATTATAGGCCAGGTTTTCTATGATGAAACTATTGGAGCTGTCAGGTGTACTGCTTCCATACGTAATTTCTGTGCTCTGTGATTTTCCTCTGCCAGCTGAAGCTCAAACAGTGCTGTTCTGAGTCTCATTCTAGCATGGTCCAAAATCCCAGTGAAGAATGGCATTGCCTGATTTTGTCCCAGATTCTCAGGGCATGGGCTACTCCAACAGGCAACAAGGGGCATTTTAGCAAGAATGCACCTGGGCAATAGCACAGAAATGCCATCAGCATCTCCAAAGCTGTTTCCATAGTATCAGGTTAAGACCAAGTCTGATTTCACAGACTGTGTCACTACAGCTTTCAAACAGCCAGCCCAGATTGTCCCAGCCTGTTCCTGCTGTCTTCATTACTTACTACTGGGCAATAACTATTACGTAATGTCTGTGACTTGTAAATATTTGATTATAAATTCAAATTCCAGTAAAATTCTCTATTAAATATTAGCTGCAGATAGGTTGAAACACAGATGTTTCTTGCTGGAATTAGTCCAGAAAGCCAGAATTAACACCATGACTTCCCAGAAAACCAGTTACAGACTCATGAATGGCAGGACTGTGGCTAAGTCATACCTACCACGTCCTCTGTGTATATTCAGGGAAATCTTACAACCTCTTGACTTCAATATCAGAAATTTTGTCATTTGTTATCCTATAGACTTAAGTATTTCAGCCCTACTATTTCCATCCCTTCCCTCTCACCCTACTTACAACTGTCCCCATATCTCCCTTCTTTTGTGCTCTCTGTCTGGGGTGTGTTCTAACTAGCCTGCAGAACCCAGTGGCTTTTACAACTCTCCTACTACACACCCAGCATTTGTCCTTTCATGGTCCTCCTGCTGCAGGATCTTCTGCCTCCAATCCCCTGTTTCTCTCCAGAGCCAATGCAGGCCTCTTTTCCTGGTGTCCTTCATTGAGAGTGTTGGAACCTAGGAATAAAAGAGTTTATGAAGATCATTTAAAATCATTCCATTGGTCATATCCTGAACCACTTTTAAGGTACCTTGAAGGAACTTTTAAAGTCCATCCTGTAGTACCCAGTAGTGCAAGGCCATGGAATGTGTTTTCCTTGTACCACAGGTACCAGCTAGCAGTGTACTCAAGTCATATTAACTGGAAATGGACCTATCAGCAATTTCCAAACTTCATGTATTTCTTCACAGGCCTTGTACCTGAAAAGCCTAGAAAATGAAGATGTAAGGTCAGTTAACACTGTACTATATATTTTTCACTTATTCCAGAATAAATGGCTGAATTTTCCCACTGTCTCAAAACAGCAGGTGACTAACAGCAGAAAGTATCTTGCTTTGCTCCCCTTAGATCTCCTAAGCAATCATTTTCCCTGCTCCCTGAGCCCCTGGATAAGTGAAAAATTCTCCAATATTATAACTGCATTACAGCTGCAGAGATATCAGTGACCAGAGCACTTACATGCCCAAAATATCTAGTGCCTGATTCCCTATTTTGTGAAATAGTGCCACCCTCATTCTATCTCAACATTTCTTGCACACAAACACAAATCTAGTGTCTACCCAATGCAGTGTCTACATGGTAAACCCAATGTTTCTGTGACAGAAACCTATATGAATAATATCAAGCCAGCAATTTGAAGCAGTTGGCTGCAAAGACCTTTGGAATGAAAAATCTTTTTCATTGCAACAAGACTTTAAGGCATGCAAATGTACTTCAGAAAGGACTTACTGCCTTCAGCCCCCTTGAGAGATTATGAGGATGACATTTTAATATGAAAATTGTCTATCTGATAGAAAGTGGAGAATAAACAAACCCTCAATTATTTTTTGAACTCTGAGCAGGATTTAACAGAGCAGGTTTTGGGTACATTTCTCTTATCAAAATGTCTTGCAAAATCTGAGGGTGATGAAATGGTTGGAGAAATCACAAGTTTTCAGAACTGAAGCTAAACATGTGAAAATGCAGCCCAGGAACTGGCAGAGAACTGTCTTTCCATGGGAAGTCGGCAGAGAAACCTTGCAGTGACCCAGGAGTCAGTGGGAAAGGACGGGGAGATTAATGAGATGCTGAACAGACAAGCAGCTCTTATGGAAAACATGCCGTGCTGGAGCTCCCCTCCCACTCTCTCTCACCCTGCAGTCTCAAGTGGTTCTGTGTCTGGATCCCCAGACCTCCAAAGAACGATCAGACTGGAAATGCAAGGTCCTCAAGAACCCAAATCACAGCTTCTCACAAGACACTGACCACAGCAGTGCCCACTTCAGACCCCTCCAAATATGATTTTATTGCTGCAACAAATTGCTTCCAGCTCTTCAGATTCCTCCAAGGTCATCGGGCAGAAAACCCACAGCCACCAACAGCTGTAGCCTGTAATGCTCAGAGTAGTGGGAGCTGTCTGCATTGCACTGTCACTGATAAGTTCAAATCACAGTATTTGCCCCCTTTTTTTTCTTTTAATTTATAGTGCTCACAGTATGTATGCACCATTTTTGCAACTTTGCACTTTTGGCTTTCAAAAAAAAAAGATTACTTTTAATCATTGCTGTAATTTTAGTTTGTATGTAATAATAATGGTTTGAGGCTATTAAACAATAATTTAAAAAAACTATTTTCAAGAGTTAGGAAGCTTTTGATGCATTCTGGGAAACAAGGGTACAGTTTACTGTCATTTAAATGCAATCTAACTCACCCTCAAGAAAATCACTCATTTAAAATGAGCTAATGGGTAGTAAGTGGTTCAAAACTGTGCCAGTTCTCCAAATCAGAGTACTGACATCATCCAGACAGTGTAAGCTTACCTGCTTTGTCTAAGTGTGTGCTCCAGTACCCTCTTGACCTTTTCCAAATAAATATTTAGGTATTAATTCTTTATTGTTATGGCTATTGTTTTGGCTCTTATTCAGTAAATATTTTGCCAAGGAAGGTAGAGTATCAAGCAGTAATCAAAGAGAAGGTAAGATTAATTGGCAGTGACTTTATCAGCAGACTCACCAAGGCCTGGATGCAGACCCACTTCTGTCACCCGGTTATCCAGAGAGCTAAATTGGCTCTCTGGTACTGTGTTTGGCATCAAACACTATCCAGGATAATGCCTGGGCACAATTCAGGTGACACAGGCTGAGGACCATCCCTCTCTTTTGGAAGGGTATGAATGTAAGCCATGCCATGCCAGATGGCCTCAGGGACAAACCACAGTCCTTGGTCCATTTCCTCACATAGATGCTGTTCCTCTCTCTGCAGAGGACTGGAGACCTCATTTTCTTTAAAAACAGAGGAATGAGCTGCTGCAGCCCTAGCACTGTGCATCAGATCATTATGAATCCTTCTGGAACTGCCTGATTAATCCTGGTTATCCAGACTTTCTGCCGGCACCCTGTCACTGCCTCTCATCCTAATGCTGCAGCACACCCCCTTCCCATCAGGTAACACTCAGCTCCACTGCCCAGAAGGGCACCACAAGGGGTGAAGTGTCTTCAGGAGTGTGCTGTGAAAGTTTTCACTCCAGCCTGGGAAGGCCCATAAGTAACATGTAATAAACGTATGGGCAGACTATTTCCCATCAAATACAAAAAATATACAGATGAGGACTGGGCTAAAAGGTTTTTGGTTTTGATGTCCTGCACTCAGAAGTTACAAAATGAAGCAAAGTGACATTTACAGCTGTCATATGAAGTCACTGCTATATATTCTTTATTTGCAAAATAAAAAACCTTCTTTCTCATAAGATACCTCTCTCATCTGGGATGAGTTTAGGACCAATGCTAAACTGATTCCAGTTATCTCAAGCTGTATGCACCGATTTTTCTGTTTGATCACACCTTTTAGCCTGCTCCAAATTACTAAAGTATTTTCCTGAAGGGCCTTCCTTTGCAAACTCATTTTCTCTCTTGCTGAAATTCTCTCGAAATACAAGAGACACAGCATGTCCCATTGTAAAGATGCAGCCTGGCCTGTGGAGAAGATTTTGACCTTGTGGCCAAAGATTCTTCTGTCTTTTCGCTCAAGTAGAATTAGTCTTTACTGTCCTTCCCACTCTTGCCTTTTCCTCTTGTTTCACTTATTTCTATATGCCAATCTTGGGTTTTTTTCCTTTATTTCAGTTTCTGAGTTCTGAGTTTCTGAGTTCCCAGAAAGTCATTGCCACAATTTAACATAAATGTAAGTTTATTTGCACCAAAGAGAGATCCTGGTCTCCCTCTACACTTCAAACATGCTCCTTTATCTATCCTTGACACAGTTGTCAGTTCTTATCCCATAAACAAAAGCATTTGAAAGTCACTAGGGTTCAGTGAACAAATTAGCTTTTTGGAACAGGTCAAGAAATGAGTTTTCATAATTTAAACAAACAAATTCTGTGTTCACCCAATATCTCCTAAAATTATTTTTGTTTCAAGCTAACACCTACCATCAAAAATCACAATGCTGGATGTGGGAGTTAAGAAAAATAATAAATAAGTCAGAATAGTGGTAGTTTCTAGGCAACATCTGGATTTCTCTTTATAAGCAGAAGTTTGCACTTGTCTGAAGGAACCCAGGGTTTTCATGCTGCATTTATGTAGCCTACCTCATCTACTGGAACAAAGGCTGCATGCTGAGGGGAACACATCTATCTTCATGATGGATGTTTGGCCCATCAGCTGAAGCCACAGCTCTATAGCTGGAGATGGTTCAGTAGGTTTGGTTGTTAAAATTGACTGTAAGTCCTGAGCCAGCTGCCAAAAGCTGCCTCCAGCAAGTGCTGCTCCTGGTGATTCCTGTCATCCCTCATTATCTTCAGAGTTTGCCCCTCCCTCTGTTGCCACTTGTCTGTGCTAGGCTTTGGGGTCCCTGTTGCACCCTGTGTCCCCATCTGCACTTGCAGTGTTCTCATCACCTCTAAGCCTTCAGTAACTTTGGTCACACAGCCTTTGGGACTCCTTTGTCCTGCCACTGAATTTGAAGAACAAGGCAGTCAAACCAGCTCATTCACTGGGAGTTGCTGGCACTGGACTCTCCAAAGGAGGACTTTTGATTTTTTTTTCTCCTTTGGGGCAAAGGAAAACAGGCTAATTAAAACCAATGGACTCAGAGAGGTGTTAGCTGCAGCCTCACACATTGGGTTTATAGACTGAATCTTGTTCTCTTTAGGCTTCCAGATTTTTCTCAGTTACTATTTCTCCTGTCACATACTCAACTGTTTCTTGTCGTACACCCACTGCTTGTGTCTGCCCTTTGGAAAAACTTTTCTACAATCCTACACTTCATCAGTACAATAATTATTTCAGGCTTCCCTGCTAGACATAGAGAGCTAGTGTGATGCACAGTGAAGTGGAAGGAAGTCCTCTTCTGGATTTCAATATGTTTTGAATGAGGTATTTTTTCCTTGAGAAATCCTGGTTTTTCGTCTTCTTTCACTTACTTTGGTATTCAAGATGTGTGTGAGTGTGTGTGACTGTGTGTTTGTGATCTCCATCTCCCAGTTTTTTAGCCCTGAAAAGGACACAAATCCGGGAGATAAACTCAAAAGACATCATTGATGAAGCATTGAAGCCAATTCCATGTTTTAATCCTGCATAAATTATTCTGGAACTCAGCCCACATTTATGATGTGTGAGAGAATAGAAAAATAATGGGATTACTCAGAAGTTTCAGATGATTATAAACATATGGTGCAGAAGGGTATAAGAACAAAACATACTGAGGGAAATATCAGTAAATGAAAGGTTAATAATGGAAAAAGTAAGTTTGGAATCTCATATGTGGCCTATTATCAAACACTACTGACATGAAAGAATTCCTGCAGAACTGTTAAAAGTGGACAGCTAGTAGTTTAATGATTGTAGCAAGAGAACTTTAGGCATTGGAAAGGAAACTATATGATTATAAAAGAACTCATCACATATTTAAGCCTCCTATGAAAAATGGTAGTTTTGTGTCTGGGGTTCCGGACTGGGACTCAGATCTTGATTTATTTCCCAGTTCTGCTACAGATTTCCTCTGTGACCCCAGGCCAGTTACTTTGGGAGAAACATGTTAAAGCTCCTAAATGACTTATGAATCCAAGTCCCTTTACCAAAAGGGGCATGGCAGCAGATTCACAAAGGGAAAAGCATATGGCAATACTGAGCATAGCCAAGGCTATCCCCAAAGTGACAGTGTTCTACCACATCACTTGCCAGTTCTGAGAGCCAAGAGGCTTCCATGCCTCAAGGAGAATGGCTGCCTTCTGAAAGGTCATGGAAAAAGAGCAGGAGGTGGCATGGGAGGGAGGGATCAGCTGCCCTCTGACCTCCTCTGGGTTCTGTTGGAGCAGGCAGTCTTGGGAATTGCTCTCTCTCATGGTTTCCAGCTTCTGCTCAGTTTTCACTGTTGGCTCACACCTGGAGAAGGCTTAGATGTGATGCCTGGATCTGTGCAGACAGAAGATGCCAGGATTGACATGGTCAGTTGGTTTACTCTGAAGGAAACAGAGACTCCTGGCTGTTTGCATCCTGCTTGGGTCAAAGAAGAAAAAACCAGGAAAAACCATCTGTCTCAAGGGCAGCTGCTTTCGGTGCAGGAAACTTGTCATTTGGTTCACTGCCCACCCAGAGTCCACAGATTCAGCACTGAAACTTACTTCCCAAAAACCCAAGAGAAGTGATTTGAAAGAGGGGCAGTTTGCCCTCTTGCTTCCAGTCTGTGAAGCAGAACTGTAACCACGACACAGTGCTCCCCTTTTCTTCCTTTGACCCTTGGGCTTCCTTATCAGGGTTAGGAACAAAGTGTTTATTTGTTTGCCAGTGCACAATTTAGCTTCCTAAGAAAACTCACATAGCAACCAAGCAAGCATATAAACATGAAGCACCTAAATGTTGTTGCTTCCAGATTTCTGACAGCTTTGAAAAATGGACCCTTTTTGCTGTTGCCAGCTTGTACAAATAGCAATAACAGGATATTCTCTGTCTCCCTTATCCTATATTAGTCCATGCTGTACATAGTCTCACAACTCTCACACAAAACAGGAATGCAAGCAGTAATAAACCTGTAATGCAAGTAGGAGAGCCAAGGATGGATATTCACTCTAGCTTTCCATATGCTCTAGCAATGATAAAAGGATCTTTCAGACATCTCTTTCTCCACCTTAATATGCAGCATGGTCATAACTCAGAAACTGCTTTGGACAGGGTTCACAAACTGCTGTGTCTGTGTAAAGTCAGCTGAAAGTAAATAAAATACTTTCTGCTTCAGTCCCTTGGATATCTCCATTTGCCGCGGTTTGTTTCATTCTGTGTGGAATTATATGAAGCTTAAGGTGTGGGGTAGGTCATTAAGGTGAAAAATTTTAGGTTTCTGAGATTCAAAAATATTCCAGCAGAAATATTCTCCCTTAAAAGCATATATTTTGTTGTCAATGGTTTTGGCATAAGCAAAAGATCCATATAAAACACGTGACAGAACGTAACATAAAGGGGAAAAGGTGGATTCTCATAATTTAGAAAGAAATATTTCAGTAATCAGTCTTTGCTATCAGGAGTGGGCAAATATAAAACAATTCAGAAATATCAAGGTAAGTTTTTTAACTATCCTCAAAATGTTTTCAACCTAGAGTACTCCACCAACATCTTCTGCCTTCTCAGCAAAGTAAAGGCAGGCTGATCTCACTGTTAGCTGAGCTTGGTGCACTAAAGGAAAGCCTGTTCTGAGTACTGATGGCTGCAAGTTGCATTTCATCAAAGTTGTTGAACTCTTTTGGGTGAGAATAGGAACAATTTCACATAACCAAGTAGCTAAAATCTCAGTTAATATGTTAGGTTCCACATTCAGAAAAAAAATTAGGAAGTTTCTGTCACTGTGACCTTCTGTATCTGCTTTTGTAATCAGTGTGATCAAAGCAGTCCTTCTGCCATGGGACAGGACTCCCTTCTGGAATATTTCCACAGAACTTGAGACAGCTGTTGCAAAAATGTATTTTAAAAAGCTGCAGGAAATCTGTCTGTAGCTGATGCTTTTTCTAAGCTTTCAGTCTTGAAAGAATCTTTCTGTTTCCTGTAAGTAACTGTGTCTTCTAATTTGATGTATCTGCTTGTAGAGGAGAATCCTTTTTCACTGTTTGTCTGAAATCACTTTGGTCAAAATTATCTCTTCTAAATCTCTTGGCTACTGTATTTGTCTGTTCCAAAGTACCACTGAGCCATAATCTTCTGGGTAAAGGGGGCCAATATCATCATCCCATTAAACCTTGGGCATAAGACACAGCACAATTTCAGTGATTCCCATGGAAAACCTCTTGCTTCTGGTTGACATGTCCATCCTTCAGTGAAACAGATTCACTGGGGATTAGACTGCTCCTGCTAGGACTGCCTGTAGTAGGACTACAAAGGCCAGGGAATCAGCTTAGTAGTTGTGGTCACTCATCCTGAATGTCCTGGCTATGTCCCATCTGGGTCCTTCATGCTTATTTTTGGAAGAACTACCAGTCCCAGTTTATTTTCCACTTATTCTTTCTTAAAATTTTGCTGTCTGTAAATTACAGGAATGTAAAAATACTGCAACATGATTTTGTGCCAGAGTTTCACAGTGCAGCCAAAACTGTTGTCATGTAAGCATCAGGCTATGTCAAGATACACAAATGTTCTTCCAGGGAACTGAGACAGTGAAATCACACAGACTGTGAAGAAGCACAGGTTTCCTGCCTGTGGATTGACCATCTCTTTTCACAGCTCAGTGAAACTCCATCTCTTTCTTCTGGCCTTGGCAGAGCATTGCTGTTCCCTCACTCCTGCAGTTTGGAGGTAAGTGATGGTCCTCCAAGACAAATGTCTGCCAAGTTTTGCTCCGTGCTTCAATGAAGCATAAAATGTGGTGTACACTGATTCCTTTGCTGTGGTTTTCTTTGCAGACACATAGCTTCATACTCATCCCAGGGCAGAGTCCCATGCCTGTGGGAACTCTGATGAGGGTTTTTCATTCTAAAGGGTTTTGTGCCCAAAACACACACAGCAGAACCTTCAGAGTTCAGAATTATTGGCCCCATGAACCATTACACAGCTGCTGAACTCTCACCACTGCATCTTGAGTTTACTGTTTTGTCATCCTCAGTCCCCTCTTTGCATGTTCTCCACTACCTTCAAAGTCTATGTTCCCATCCCTTTCTATTTTTTTCCATGACAATACGCAGAAAAAAGACCACTGTTGTCAGTTTTCTTTTCATTGTAGTTAATAATTTTAAATACAAAATTTGAGGTGATTAATTCAGCAAATATGTTTTTTAATTTGACCAGATGGATAGCAATGTCTGCAAGTCTTTCACCACATCCTAGTAAGTTTTTACTGTACTGTTTTTACAGTTTTTTTTTCTGCTTATGAGAGATATTGATTGTATCTATTTTAGTCTCTATTATTGTGTCCCATTTTATTTCTTTCAGGATGGCTGAGGAGTTTTCCTGTCTCTGAAATTTAAATAATTAGGTCTGTTCACAGATTCATTTAGTCTGTGAAATTGCCTAATAAGGTCATATGCCATGGGGTTTTTTTTCAAAAAACCCCATGTAGGATAGTTTTTAGTGGCTGAACTGTGATTAACCTGGGAGTTTACATAAACAAGAGAAGCATTTATCTTATTCTGTTTTTAAATGCAGGTTCAGACCTTGTTGCAAAGATGTACTTTGTTTGAGAACAAGCTGTTTGACTTAATTCAGTTAGGACCAAATTATATAACAGTGTTTATCAGGTCAAATTTCCTGATGTCTTGTCAGATAAAAATAGAATTTATCAGTCCATTTTTTTTGCTTTTTTATTTGTTACCCAGTTCTGTAACTCTGAGAGAGTTGGAATAGATTTCAGTTAATGTGAGTAGAAGCCAATTAGGTAAAATAGAATCCCAGATTTTAAGAAGTTCATTACAGCCTTTCAAGAAAATAGGTCATCTGAAAAACATTCAGAGCTAATAGTTGCTGAAAGTGGAATGGCTATTACTTACTGCCACAGCATCCTCTGATCTTCCTGGGACTCTACATGAGTCTGTTTATTACTGTTTTCTTTAAAAATTGAGCCCTTCTGCCCTTATTTTTTTTAATGTGCTCAGTACTTAAAGAGTGGAATAGTAAAGATTAAAAAAAAAATTAAAAATACTATCTTCTGTGTCTAATATTTTAATCCACAGCCCTGGAAAATTCCCTGTGTATGATTTGAGCTGTTGCATAGCAGACTGAATGCAGACATTGCACTTCTGTGCTTCTCAGGGTCCTATTGGATCTATTTATGAGACCTTCTGTAAAGGCTGGTGCATGTGGGAAAGGTATTATCAGATTTTCATTGTAATTTCACTAACTGTCCTTTCTCAACAATGAGTGTGGAATCAGAGAACATTAAGCAAGGGATAAGGGTGAAATGTGTGGATAAGAAGGAAACCCTACAAACATTGAAGAGAAACAGGCTAACACATAGACCTGTTTATCTTACAGAACACCTCATGTTTTCCTGAATTTTCACAGTTCCCTTGAGTGTCATAACATGTGTCGTGTTCAAAGCTTCCCCTTAGAGCAAAGAGCTCCCTATTTGTATTTACTTTATTTTGTTTAGGAACTTACTGAACCAATCCTGTTGGATAAAGTGATTGAGTCACTAACTGCATTAATGGAGACAGGTTGCCTTCAAAGTCAAAGGAGCGAGATGCTGTATTCTTAAGAGTAAGGTGAAGCATTTTCTTAAGTCCATTTGGACAACAGTAGTGAATGGCACAGGAATTAGTATTATACTTCTCTGAAGTGATCTTGAAAAACTTCTCAGGAGTTTAGTCACCTCTGATATATCCAAGTCTCTGACAAAGACTACTGTGCTCATCACTGGACCTGAGAAAGCACATGAAAGGAGAAAAGTCATAATATGGGCTTGTTTTAAATGCTACAGTGAACTATTTTTGGATATATTTTCTCTGAAATCAGAGAAATCAAAAAAATGTCCAATGTGTATGAACAAGCATTTTTCACACAGTATTCAAGAGCAGCTCATACATACAGCTCATCTGAACCATAAAAATTACATGAAATAGCTGTGTCCAGTCTGCTCAAGTCCTTGCAATGTGTTAGTTCTCCCTTAGTTTCTACTTCTCACTTAGCTAACACACATTTTGAATATGTACAATGGGGCTCCTGCCTGCTAAATGGGCTCGAAGTAATCTTCCCCGACAAAACAAGGCAAAAGAGGGAGAAGGGTGATGATTCTGACGGACTTTTCATGCCCCCTGGTGGAAAAGCCTCAGAGCAGCCATCAGTAAGGATTTCCTGCAGGCAGGTCTGTAAACAGATGTGTGGTTCCTGAGGCATAGCTGAGCCGCATTCTCGTTGGAGGCACTTCACTATTATCGGTGTACAGCCCATGAATAAGAACACACAAGATCCCAAGTTACAAATGAGCACCTGGACTCATTTAAGTGCTGCTAGCATGATGTACATTGCTCATACAGTATAAATTGCTGGCCTGAAGTTTCTTGCAGGCAAATGATGCCAAGCTCTTAATATATATAAAATGAACTCAAGTAACTTAAGCAAAATAATCACAATTTTCCCCACTGTCTTTCCAGGATTTCAATCTGGAGGGTTTTGAAGGATACACAATACCTTGTTACAAACCATATAATGTTTTAAAAAGTATCCTACTGACAACCTTGGCTAACACTGTATCTTCTATCTAGATTATTTCAATATGTCATGTCCATATCACACCACTCTGTCCATGGTCCCAAAGCCAAGGATTTTTGTCTTGTCCAACCTTTCCATCTGGAAGTAATGAGCTTAATATTCTGGCTCTACCCCCATAAAAGCTATGTCACAAAAAAGTAGCAGTCTTACGAACTGTTGTATACCCTGAAGACAAATTTGAGATCCACGCAGTCTCTCGAAGTTCTACTCAGATTAATTTAAAGACAAGTTTTCCACTCTACTCCCATAAGACCTACAGCATACCACAAGACTGAGAGCCATTTGAGAACCATTTATGCTTAAATCATCCTAGACATGTCAAAGGACTCTGCTTAACAGATAATGAAGGACTAGGACCGTCCTTTGGGGAAAAACACATCGTGTTGTAAGATTTGCTCTCACAATGGCTGTTCTTTTGGTTGCAATTCCTCTGCAAGCAAAAGCAGAGGAAAGAGAAGTTCTTTTGTTTTCATGTCTTGTCTTGTGTAAAGTGAATGCAAGCTCTTCTCTGTTTTGTTACATGCCCTGAGCAAACAACCACATGGGTAGCAGCTCAAAACCCACCAGCTCAAGCTTCAGCTCTGGCTGCACATGCATCAGCACAGCCTGAGAGCATCATCAGGGCTCCCTTCACTGCTGCTCTGCAGAGGCAGCAAGACCTCTTCTGAGGAGGGTCTGCTTTAAATCTCTTTTCTTTCCATTTTCTTTCTTTTATCACAGGGGAGGAAGAGTGCGACATCACTCTGAGCAGAGGTTTTACAAGTGGTGCACTAAGAAATATCAAGAGTTAACAAAACACTTTTTATGAATTGTTTTCATTTTCTTGTAAGGTATTTTTCGTCTTACTTTTCTAATATTATCAAGTTTTCGCAAAAAACTTGAATTCTGTGCCAAAATGTGACAGTATTCTGCAGACACCTCACCCAGGCTGAATAAATTTACAGAGGGAAACTTATCTCATGTACCTTAGGCACCTATTTTTGGGTGGGATTAATCTTCCATTGGAAGTGCCTCTCTCCCCTCAGTAACTATAGACAAAGATAGCACTGGAATAATGTTTAAATAACTAAAATAAGGTGGCATCAGTCCCATTTTTTGATGCCAAGATTAAAAACAGAACTCATTGAGTCAACTCTCGTATCTGTCATATTCTTACATCATTATAAGAACCCATTTTATCATTCCTTGACTATTTTAATTGCATCTAAATAGAACTCTTTCACATTTAATTGAAACTTCTTTCAATGCCACTCAAAATAGAAACTGATTTTAAGAATATTCTCTTACTCTTCACTAGGAAGATATGCAGGTACAGGTGGATTAATCATATATTCTTAGAATCACTATTATGCTACTGCTGGCCAGAAAAAAAAAAAAAAAAAGCTAAATTTAAAAATGCAGATGTTCTGAAATAAAAATACTTTGCACAGTCCTATTAGATTTTCTGAAATTAAATTTTGGCAGATAGGAATATTCTGACATTGCCAAAATGTCACATTTGTTTTATAATTTTGTTTGACATTGTTTTATAATTTTGGCCCCCGGCATCTAATATTTCCTTTCAAAATAGTTTTGCATGTTTAATGTTCTTATGATGTGTTTCATTTTGGGTTCTCAGTACAATTAAAAAGTCAACCATAATCAAATGTTTCTCTCGGAGACATTTCAGTTTGTATGAGATATTTTTCTTAAAGCTTTCTTTTCCAGATAATTCTGAAATTTTCCAAAGTTGTGCCTAAGTGGCCTAAAACCAAATCAGAAAATCCTCTGAAAATTTATTTTCTACATAGATATGATTTACTGTTGATATTCCACCAAGAGTGCGTCAGTCATAGACCTCTTAAAAGCTGAAAGGAAAAGAGATTCACTGTTCCTTAGAGAGGACTTCATCCTTGCTGAGCCAGGACTTATGATCCAATTCCAAAACTGCAAGAAACACTTTTCTTACAGGGAATCTGTGGAGAAATTTGTGGTATCTTTTGAGTCATGCTGCAAAATTTAAAGTGATCAGAGAACATAGAAAAAAAGTAGTATAATCTCTGAAAGTACAGCTGTGTTAGTTTTTAGCATTAAAACACTTGAGTGGTTTGAGTTCATGGTTGCTCTCATTTTCCCCTGTGAAGGTCATATTCAAGAAACCTGAAAGGAAGTATTTCTTCAGAGCTGTAGATTCAGAGACATCAGGATTGACCTGTTCATTTATTAGCATCAGTCTGTGTAGCACTGTCTTCAAATACAAATTTGCTATAAGGAACCAGATCCCTCAGCCTATTGAGTGCATTTTGTTCTGCTTCATAGCTCACTTTACAGCAGTGGAAAATGATGTGTACCATCTGGAGGGTCCTTCTGAATATTTCCTCTGAGAAGATGGACTCTCTGGTCGTTGTAAAGCCAGCAGAAATGTCTTTGATGTCTGTGACACCTCTGCTGTGCTGCCTGGCATGAGGAAAGGGGTGTATTTACAGAAAAGACAGGAATTTGGAGAGAAAAGCATTTTCACTGCTCGATTTTTTCCCAGAGTCTATGAGTTCAATCCACTGGCAATATTTTAAAGCATTTCTCAGCAGTGTTTTGTTCGAATGCTGATGGTGCTGTAGCGCCGACCACGCTTTTCAGCCACTGTCTCCCCTGTTCTCCTCATTAGCAGAATTCAGACCCAAATTGTTTCTTAGCACTTGGGCATCTTTTCTTTCTGCTTCTCCACCACATTTTCTCCTTCTGGCTGTGTGTTGACACAGGATATTGACTGTATTGGTGGCTGGTTGGCTCCTAGGCTGAGATGTCACCCGGACTACAGCTGGACTCTGCAGGGGGACAGACAGACCCCTCCTGAGAGGTGCTCTGGCAGGCTGAGCTTAGTGAAGAAGGCTCCTATTGCTATAGCACATCCCAGTGTATCTGCAGCTCTTTGTCTTTAACAAATATTTAAGCTTTGCTTTACTCCAATCAACCCAAAATCTGTCATACCAACAAAAAAGAAGTGAGAAAGCAATTCTTCCCTCCACCTGCAATGCATATACTCACATGCAAATTAACAATGTTTAAAAAAAAGGTAAATTCAGCTTTCAATGTCACAGTGATCTAATCATGCACTGAAAATCAATCACAGATGCAAAGAGGAAAGTACTACCTCTCTCCAAAAGAATTTGTGATGCTGGTATAAAAGTTAGAAATATGGGATAGTCACAGGTGGGAACAATAAGGAAACAATGAGGCAACCTTAGTGGTTGT
>VZRH01005338.1:461537-556597 GCA_013397555.1 Urocynchramus pylzowi | reverse complement strand
AAATTATCCTGCTTCATTTGGTCTTTCTCCCTAAATGTATGATTCTGCAGAAGTTATCTCCTAATAATGTTTGTGTTCAAAATTTTAATGTAAGAGAGTAAATTAAATTTGTACTCTGAGTACAAATGTGTCCAGGATGAAAATGTTTTATTGTAAGGATTGCAACTATTCTGATGGTGGCTCAAGATTTAGGATGATTATTTTCTTGCACAAAACTTCTGAAGAGCAAGCAGCTACCTCTGAGTGATCTTCTGATATCTAATTATTTGTCCACAGGTCACATAAATTTCTATTGCTAAGCAGGTTACTTTTATGTACTACTGTTGAAATCTGAATACAACTGCTTTTCAAGTTTCATCTAATTTTTCAAGACTGTCTTTCAGAGGAAATGGAACCTAATGTGATTTAACTGTTGGAGGAGGTAGAGGGGGGTTAAATTCAGTCAATTTATGTTCATTATAAACAAACCCAAATTCCTAGCTAGTATGGTATGACTAACATATGTCACATACTACAGCATGTCTGGTGTACCCTTTAACATTTTAACAGTCCATCAGACATTAATGTGACTTAAACATCAAAAACAGGTTCATTTTGCCATTAATATCCTGAAACAAGAACATCTAATATACACATCCTGAGATTTAATCTGTAAACATAACCAAAAATGTCTGGATGAAGGGGGCTTGTTTATATTTCAGTAGTGCTACTTCCATGAAGCATGTGTCTGCTATCTTTAGTGTGCAACTCTAGCATCCTACCATTGAGAGACCCCTAATATCTTTGATACTGTTAGGGTGACTTATAAGTCTTTTGCTGACAAACCAGTCCCTTTGTAGATCCCCCAAAGTTAAAGCTACTGATAAACACAACTTGTCTTATAAAGAAGGGAAGAATTTTAAAACCACTTCAAACATGCTCAAGATTTCCTTACTCATTTTTCCATGGTGTGAAAGCAGGTTCTGAAGTGAGCAGGAATTAAGTGGACATGCTTCTCTTTAATGAAGTAATGATTTGTTTAATAAACAAGAAAGGAGAAGGAAAAATGTGTCAGTGTATGCAGCAACAAAATAAGATCTGAGGAAAACTTAATAAAATGCAAATGAAATTTCAGTCCCATCAAATCCCTCTGTTTATTTATTCTATCATTGTTCAAATACTTGGTTCTTGCATTGATGAATGTTCAAGGAGGTACTTTTCTTAGGAATTAGCATAGGACAAAGCATATGTGCATTTAGTCTCCAAACACACTGTATCTATCAACTCTGTTAGGAGTGAGCAAAGCCACCACAGTCAGGAAGATCATGAAAAAAGAGAAGGAAAAAAAAAAGAATGGTTATACCCTTTGATATCTGCAAGATTGTTTAATCCAGCTCTTACGTAGATAAAACCACAGTGTAATTGCTATGGAGTGAATTGCATTAGCAACTATGGCCTTGGAAAACCAGCCAGATATATTCAAGGTCTGAAATACAGATGAATACTCCGTGTCTTAAATCAATCATTGAATCAGTAGAATTTGTCAACAGCATGAATTTTTTGAAGAAAAATGCAGATTCATCTGAACTTTTTACACCAGTGCATGTGTTTCCATTAAATTTTTTGTCAGAACTGTTTTGCAAGCTGAGGCTGGAATTTCTCATCAAAACCAGGCAGAGAAAATCCCTCCTCAAAATAGCTAATGGCATGGAAAACTCCTTTGGCATAGAAGAACAAGAGCAAGGACTTCAGTATGGTCTCCTGAGCAATCTTATTTCAGTACGTGAAACAGAGCCAGCACAAACCTGAGCACGGGCAGATGGTTGTCTGTACAATTAAATTGTTAGCATGGTCCTTGGCAATGGTTTGGCCTGGGCTAACTGCCTCTCTCCCAAAAAAGTCCCAGCACAGCTGAGGGGATAGTTTGAGCCAGTATAGATGCAGTCAGCATGTTTTTTGGGGGTAAAAGCAATTAACTGTGTCAACACAAGCCGTGCAAGCTGGCCTCAGGTCAGACAGCAGTCCCTGGGCAATTTCATTACTAGTACAGCTGCAATACAGTAGTCCCTGTGAGCACATGGGGGAGTTATAAGATACTAAGGGAAAAGACTTTTTCACATGCATTTTTGCTGCAGATTTTTCTGGAACGGTCTCAGTTTTGTCCCAGTACAGACTGAAAATGTTTTCTGAAACCATGACTTTTGGGGAAAATAAAACTCTTGCTTTCTGGCCAACTCTAGTACCAATTTGACACTATTGACATAGAAATGAACAGAATGTGTATTAGTTAAACACCTAGTGTGGGTACAGTTTTGCAGATAAAAGAATAGTTTATACACATTTCTCTTCCTGTAGTGCTACAACGTGAAGGGGTTCATTCAAATTTCCCACTCAGATTCTATGTTAGCTATTTTTCATGTCCTCTTTCAACAAATGTAGCATAAGAAAAAAAACAGGAACAAAGAGGTACTGAGGTATGAATGAACACAGGCAGCATATTTAAATACCTCTGTGTTTTGAACATACACAACATTCAAGACATATACATGGCTCTGATGAGGTTCTAGATGTTGCTAGAACTTAGGGCATAACTGGAACACAGATAATTTACTTTAGGAGATATTGCTTTACTCTTCTGCACCATGAAAGCTGTGTGCATGGCTTTGGAGCATGTGCATTCATCTTTCGATGTGTAGATGCCTGAGTTTGTCAGCTGAGGACATGGGGTTTCCACCTCCAGGTGGATGTCAAAAACATGAGATCTCCTTCAGCCCATGTTCTGCGAGAGCACTTTAGAAAATGGCCATGCATCCACATGTCTATACTTAAAACTCTTTGAAGTAAGATGGGATTTCTTGCAGCCTGTCATGCTTCTAAACTAGAACAGTTGCCTTTCCAGTAAAGATCTGTGGATACACTCTCTGAAGTTTTCAGTCTTTGTGTATGAATGTATCTTTTTTCAGAGATAAATCCTGGAAACCGAGAAATGCTACAATGGGACGTAGAGGGGAGTGTTTTAAAGGAGAAGCAACAATTTATAAGGATGCAGTTGTGTACTCAGCTTAGACAAAATGATGTTGTTATCTGGGAGCAATCTAAAATCTGAAGTGAGTAATTTCATAAACCTGAGGCAGTTTTAACAATTAGTGATGTGACCCTCTTGCATCCCTGCATCCAGACTTTTTCATCATTACCAAGTTGCACCTTAAAATTAATTTTCTTGCAGCCTTGACTCTTCTAAGTACCCATAGATATTCTTATGCTTACTGACTTCACAGCAGAGCTCTGTACCTGTTGTCCTTTTTTGTAGGGCATAAATGGTCTTTTCTTCAGTTTTCAGTTCCTGGAGATATATTGCTCCGATTTATCTTCCAAGGAGCAGTGACTGTCCTTCCCATCTTAAGAGAGGAAATAAGAAAAATTAATATTGATGCAAACAATGCTCATTATTTTCTTGCTCTCTCACACTTTTAAAGCTAATTTCATGATGAGAAGTTGACTCATGTTCATTGAACATTTGGACTTAAAAATACACAGTTACACATACTTCCAACAAGCTAATGTTTTTCTCTTTTAATAAGTTCAATAAAAGTTAGTCACCGTGACTTTGTGTTAACATTTAATTTCTAAACAATAGTCCATGCAGAAATCAGGTCCTCCACAGGGAATAGCTATTGTGAACCATATTTCTTCCCTTTCATTTTAGATTATTTGTGTTTTGCCTTACAGCCAAAATGAAACCTAGTTTCTCTCCTTTGACCACATCTCAATGTGGATAGTACGAAGCACTAAGAGCTTTCCATTGCTGTGGTGTATGCTGTTAATTGCTAACATATTCTGCCACATCATTTTTCACAGTATTGGAACTTTTTAACTATACCACAACTCAACAAATATTAACAGGACCAGACACGTCTTGGAAGATGGTACTGCTAGTATTTCCTTCCTCCTTTGGTTCCCACTGAGCAGATGTAAATCACTTTGGGACTATGTTTCAGTTCTGAAACCTGTTTCAGTTTTGCTCAAACCTAATTGGAGGTCATGTGGAGTTTTCTTTCCTTCTCAAAAAAAAAAAAAAAGGCAGTCTTGGAGCTTTAATTGCCAAGAAGCTCTCCCCCACAGAATCCACTTAGGTAGATATCTTTTAGAATATCCATGAAAAAGCACAGCCCCCAATTTTTGACTGAGAAATTAGACAAAATTGTAACTGGCAAATACTTAGGCTCTCAAGACCTTGACCACATGGCCTTGATCGTGTTCCCTGTGGCAGTTCCTCTTTCCAGCTCTCTTCAGGACCTGGGCTGTCTTGGGTGATGCATTCTGCACTGAGCCTTTAGAGCAGGGCATGATCCTCAGTAGGGCCCTTGTGTACTACTGAGATTCAAACAAATGATTAATAAAGAGCAGATCCCAGGCTTTAAATTGCATTTCATTCTTACCATGCAGATCTCTCTCCCACAAAAGGAGCTTGTCTACATTCATTTGGTGCAAAATGAGGGATGGATTCAGGTTTCGTGAGTCTAAAACCAGAGTTTTCTTCCTCCATTGGGGAATCTAAGTTTTCTTCTGAGTAGAAATTTAGATTAAAGAAAAAATACATTGCTGCTTTCACAGCCTTCTTGGCTGGAAGCCAGGGAGTCCTCCTCTCTGCAATTCTGCTTATTCTTTGCATGTGGTTTCTGAACATTTACGTTGCCCTGGGCAAGTGACTGAACATAAGTCTATTTTTCAAAATGCAAAATGTGAGCACTACTGCTTGTGACCAGTGATCAAGCTGCCTAACACCTCCACCAGTGCATACATACTATTTTGCTACTTGATGTGACAGAAATAGGATTTTCATTCTATTTCTTCATTGAGAACATAAAAATGCATGTAAACACATGTAGTTGAATTGGTTTCTTGTTCAGAGATATAAGATGGGGGAGGGGGGGGGGGAGCGAAACCAACCAAAGAAGCAAAAAAACAAACAAAAGTCCAATACTGTCACTGCTGCCTCAGAAAAACAGACTTTGACTCACTTCCCAATTTTTCTCTAAAAGAATCTTAACAGAACATTAGTGGTATGTAAAACTAGAGGAAAGACACTTGAAAGAGAAGAAAAAAAGGTTTTAGGGAATGCTTCTTCTTTGGTTTTGTTTGGTTTCATTTTGTTTAGCTTCGGGATTTTTTTTTAATTGTGGAAATGTGCTATTTAACAGTCCTATAATTATTTATCCCTTAAAAAAAAAAAGTATTGACTATAAGGTGATCCAAATATACTTTTCCTCAGCTGTCTATACATTCAACTTCATTCTCTTGCATCTTTTCAGGGCCTTGGAAGATGAATTTAGTTGAACAGAGCAGTGCCCTAATTTTATCACTGCTAATACAGTATTGGGTTGTATCACTGCAATATTAGGGTATGTATACAGTATTAAATTGCTTGCATATAGGGACTTTTCCTGGGGCTACAGGTTTTTGGGCACTGGTAAAAAAGGAATAAAGTTTTTGTTCTGTTAGCTGGCAAGGCAGTGTTTTCAAACATTGAGCAATTCTATCCAAAATGGAAAGCTTAACTGCTTTCAACATCCTAGCTGAGTTGCATAATACAACACCTTTCTGTAATGTGTTTCTAAGAGATAAGTCTTGCTTGCTGTGCAACTTTAGGCAGCAGTGAAGATTTTTGTTGGTTTTATAAAGCTGGCTTTCAAAAACATAGCTGGCCAGAAAACAAGAATGTTATTTCAGTTTAAAAAAAATCAAGGTTTTCACATTACTTTTTAATCTGGTGGAGAAGTAAACCCAAGCCATGTCATTTTTTTTCCTCTTAATGAGAGATACCAGAATAATTGACTGCATTGCAATTCTAGTATGTAGGTAGAATTAAGGAGAAAATTCTTGTCTCGAATTGAGTCACTGGCTTTTGCAGTATAGATCTCATAGACCTTTTACTGGATTTGAACACAAATTTCACCATTGACATTTGTAAAACCTGCCAATGAAAATTGCTTGGAAATAATAAACATATTCTTGTGTAGTTTCAAGTTTGACAAATCACTATTCATAGGAAAAAAAAAAATTAACTCTATTCCCCACTTTACAAGATTATACATAAAGAAAAATGCATAATAAGACTATTTTTGAAATAAGTTACATTGAGGTCAGAATTTAGAGATTCAGGGTGAAGATTCAGCTTCTTTTCATATTGTACTAATTTACAACACACTGGGACAAAATGTTACCATAGCAAATTTCACCAGCACTTTTAAATGCATGAAGTGCATGGAAACAAGACAAGCCTTATGATTATCATCTCCTCAGAAAAGAATTTAACCTTTAAAAAACTAAAACACAGGCTCACACATTTAGCTGCTATAATTTCCTTTAACCCCATCTCAGTTTTCAGGGCTGATAATACCATGCTTGTGGATATGTTTACATAGAAATTGTCTCAGTACAATCTTCCACACCAGAGTTTTTGGCTCAGAAAATGAACAAATATGGGCTAAGGCAGAAGTGGAGCACACAGGACCCAAATTGCCTGAACTCTTGGGGTCCATGACATTGCCAGGAAGGCTCAGAGGAGTGTCAGCCTGAAAGCTGCCTCCAAGAGCTGAGAAGCACGAGGGTTGCAGCAGGGTGGCAGATACAGGTTCATTCTTCCATGGTGATGTAGCCCAGCAGAAAGGATTCCAGTCCTTGTGATTGAGAGTGGCATTGCCACACCAGTGCAGGAACTCAGACAGTTTTACTCCTAATGATCCCAGTGTGAATGCAAAGAAATGTGAAATGGGCTTATTTGGTAGCACTCCAATGTGAAGGCAGAAATACCAGCATTTGCCAAGTGAGAAGGATGAAGTCAGTAAAGAGAGTATTTTGTTTCTAACTTTAGAAGATCCTGCAAACAATGGAAGGAGAGAAGGGGGCTGGCTTATATTTTAAAAAGAAAACTCTTTAGCATACAGCTTATTCTATTGTAGCACTTAACATAGGCCAGCTTTATTTTATTTATTTTCACATGTTTGCTCAATTTCAAATGGGGTGAGTGAGCCCTTAAAAATATACCCTCTAGGTTCATGATATACATCAGAGCTGTAAATCTCCTAGGAGAGTTAAACAAAGAGAACCTAAAAAAGATGTTCCTTATTTTGCTGCAGTTCTGCCCATGATTAATGGAAGTCTCTGATGATGACTGCAACTCAGTATATTTCTTGGCAGTGTCACTGTATTTTCCTTTCTTCTCAGCTGGGTCAAGTCATAGTGACTATAAAAAGTAGAAGCACAAGATTTTTCTTGACAGATCATTATGAAAAAGAGGGCCTGCTGCTGTACAGGGTGTTAGTTTGTACATAACTGTGGGTGTTTGTGAGGGCATGGTAGAGATTAGAACATGATAACTAACTAGCAAAGAGAACAAGGATTCAGATGAACTTTTGCAAAAAAAAAAAAAACCTTGCCCCATTTCTGTGTCAGCAATATTTCCTATGAATGGCTCGTTGTACTGGTGTGTTTGCTAAAGAGGGCTTTATTTTGTTTTTCAGGTTCACAATCACCCAGTTTCTGTTTGGGCTGCAGCATCCAGGGTGCCTTCTGTAGGTCCAAAGTCAATTGTCCTGAGTGCAGCTCAGGAGGCAATGCTGCTGTAGTGCTTCAACTTCTACAAGTTTTGCCAATTTTCTACTGCACTGAGCTGTCAGAGCCTGGCTTCAGTCTGGGTGTCATAAAATGCCCAGGGGACACCCCCTGGTCAGCTCACTTGAGAAGTAATGAATATATTAGCTCAGAAGCTACAGAGGAGAGGCCATACATGAAAAACCATATACATAATTTTAGCACGGAATATTTGACATGGATTTTCCTAGCTTTCCTGCAGCGTTGCTATCTCATACCAGTAACTACCTTGAGGGAATTCTGCAGATTTTTTTAATAATACGCTGTATTTTAGTGCTTTTTGATGCTTTTTCTTTGCTGCAGGACATATTTAGTCACAGTGACCACTGAGGATTAGAGTGTGGACTAAGATATGTCTTCAGGCCTCATAGAACTTGAGAAAAATAGAATCAAATCATTAAGAAAATAACTACTTACAGATTTCACCTCATTTTTGAAAATTTATTTAAGAAAAAATAATTGTGACTAATAGGTAGCTCAGGGTACTACAATGATAGAGAGGCTCTTTTAACTTGATCAGTAAGAGCCATCAGCATGTTCCTTTCAGTACAGCCCACATATCTGGGAATTTTCAGGACATTCTAAATCACTCAAATCTGATGCCTCACATTAAAAAGTGGTGGTGATTGTATAGACATTTTTCTTTGCCTTAACCTCTTTGAGCCTAGGTAATCCAATTATCATTGTCTTTACACCAAGATTTATTTTTAAAATATCTGATAACTGTATTTAAACTCAAATTGCTAATGTAAATGAACATTCCTTGTAACAGAGACCACAAAGTACAAGGTGTTGGAGCAAGAAGTCAGCAGCCATCCATGGTCAGCTTCTTGTGATCCAAGTTCATGCTTGAGAGCTGCATTAGACAAGTAGCATTTTTGATTTCATTGCCAATGAAAATTTTGTTAAAATACAAATTTGTCTGTACCTATATGTATGCATATATAATTTCTTATATGGCCCAATTCTGTTGCCTGTTTTTTGGTTGAATTGCCTTAATGCGTGTTCACCTTGCTAAATAATAAAGAATGAGCTGGAGAACAAGATGTCATCTCATGGAGAATATCAGTGATGCCCTATATCTTCTGAATAAAGAATGCTAAATTCAGATTATGGAAGCACCAGCTTTTATAATCAAACAAAATACTGTACCCTTTTAGGTATTCAAGAGATTTCTCTAATTCTTTTCTTGTGAGAAACCAATGGCTTGAAAAAAATCTCCTTTTTTCTTTTTTTCAGCAGAACATGATAAACAAATGTATGTTTTTAAATTTAGACAGCCTTGGGGTAGATGTGAGAATAGGCTGTGAATTAAGCATCCCTTGACAGATGGAAGTTTGCAAAGTGAGAAAAACCAGACTGACCTTTAGTGTGGTGCTGACAAGTGAAGGATTACACCATCTTTGGTATTAGGAGCCACATGTTATGTGTACCTCATCAGAGGGGCACATGTACACAGGAAACCCACTGTTCCCTGCCATATATTAATAGTAATACTTGCCACAGTCAAAATATTTTGTACATTTAACGCTTTGAAGGATTAAGGAGCCAATCCCATTAATACTGAACACAGGAAATTGGCAACTCTCAGGACAACACCAGGTATTGCAGATGCCATTTTTTAAAAAAACCTCTGGTTGTGTGGGTTGGTCTGGCTTGTGGCTCCAGTTATACACCTGTGTGTGAGGCCAAAACAGGGTCAGGGGCTCCATAGGGTGGGGACTGGTAGTGGTAGGATCACCCTGGAGCAACAGGGCAGGACCTGGCAGCCTGGCCCATCCCACCCTCCATCCAGGAGCAGGGCAGCCAGGGGCACTGTGTCTGGTGGTAGCTGGAGGGTGGCAGTGCTTCTGCAGATCTGCTGGGATAGGGGCTCCTGACCCCAAGGAGGAAGAAATGGGATCCTGGGATGTGGGAAGGGTGAGACCAGGAGCTGATGAGGGGACCAGATCACAGACAATCACGGGGAGTATAAGTTAAGAATATACAAGTATCCTTCTAGAACAAGGAAGACAATAATTTATTTATTTAATTACTTATTAATTCATTATAGTCCTCTCTGGAAAGTGTATGAAACTGTATGGTTTAATAGTACTGGGAACATAGGAATTGTGGATCCCTCTGAATGAAAATGTGCACACACTCTTGAGACCATGCATCTGAAAAACCATGTGTGGCATGGCCCATGCCTCCCTTCAGCCTGGTGGCTCAGATCCACAGGGAAGCACAGCTCCAAACTCTGAGAAACGCTGAGAAACTCATCTTCTTTGTGAAGAGGTTAATGGTTCTAAAGGGACTGAAGGCTCCTACTGCAGGCCCAGTAGCTTCCTTTCAGAGGCACAGAAAGGCATAAAAACTGGCATAAGCAAATCTGACTTTGCTTAAATTTCAACTTTGATTCCTAGACCTGAAAATAATTCTTGGATATGTCAATTTTCACAACAAAAAATCCCCAAATTAATACAACATTAGAGAAAAATCCTCTGAAAAGTCAGCAGCAACACCTCTAAAGACATTAAAGAAAGGAAAAGCAATGCTTTGAAGATATTCATTATCAGTTTAGCAATAATTTTTACCATCAAAAACTTTTCCCCTTCAAATCTTTCCTTCTTTAACTTTACTAATTATGCTAAATATTCTTTCACATTTCCAATCTCAATTTGTATGAAAGAGACTTTTCATGTATCGTTTCGTCTAAGTGGACTTGATGAAAAGGAGGAGGCTGAAAAGTTAGATTAGGAGATAAGCTTTACTGCCACAATTACAATAAATTCCATTCTTCTTTTAGAAATGTCCCTCTGATCCAGGCATTTTTCCATTGATAGCTCTGGACATGGTGTTAAGAAACATCGAATGGCCTCGTGAATTTTGTGAGGAGACACACAGTCTGTTCTTCAAGGAGAAATTGGAAACAGAAGTGCCAAGGGAAGATGCCCCAATTTGTTTCATTCAGTTGATATGAATACAGTAAGGATTCTCCATAAATCACTATTCATAGGAAAGAAAGGTGTTTTGCTCTTGCAATGCACTCTTTCTGTCCTGAACCACGCAGACATGCTCGTTTTTGTTCACACAGACCCTTTTTTGTGGGGTTCTGCAGTGCTTCAACACTCCTGTAGCATGAAATAATTTATCTGAATAATGAGTGATGTTACTGCAGACAGTGGTTTTTGCTCTGACACAAAGTGCTTTGCAATGACTGTGTCACAGCTAAAACTGTCTTACAGCCATCAGAAGCTGCTGAGATATATGAATGGGCAGTGTAGACGTTCTTTAGGAAACCCAGGGACATTTAAAAATACTTTAAAAAGGTAATGTTCAATGTTTGCTCTGGAACCATCCCATTAAGTACAGGAAAATCCATTTGGTCATCTCAGGTAAGGATCAGTTTAAAACACTTAAACATATCATTACAGTCCAGTTCCAGTTAAAGAGCCCCATGGATCAGTTCAGTTTTATAAATATAACTGCAATTTGAGGAAATCCCAGAAACTCTTACAGAGCTGGCAGATTTGATACAGGACATACAGGGGACCTACATATACAGCAACTGGAGGTGGAAGCCAGTTGGAAATGTTAGGGCATATGAAATTGCACCAGACACCTATGTGTGAGGAACTGAATCTTTCCTGGAATCTCAAGTGTCTCCACTGATGATATAAAGTGGATGTCCATAGAGGTGTTTAGTCTGAGGTGTCCCAGACTAGGAGCTGGGTTTTGCCCACCTCGTTTCTTCTGCTGCCAGCCTTCTCTCTGAAGGCAGTTTGCTGCAATATGGCTGTAAGGACTAAGATAAAACCCTATGCTAGTGCACAAAATTTGAGTTTCCTTGGTGACTGGACTGAAATATAAGGACTTTGTTTCCCTGTGCCGCAGCTCAACAAGATTTTGGTGAATGAATGCTGCCATGGGGCTCTCAAGCAGAGCTCCCTACTTTTGGCTTTGTTTGAGGACTCAAGTGTTGCTCTAGTTTCCTCCTGCTAGTTTGAATTTTGCAGGCCTGCATGTCAGATGAGCACAGCCAGCAGTGTTCTCTGCCTCCCTGTGACATTGTCCCTGTGCCAGGACTGAGTGAGGTAGGAGCATGGGGTGGCAGCACAGGAACCAAGGAAGCATCTGTGCTGCCTTTGTGTGCACTGAGGCTCCCACACTGTGAGGAACTCTCAGTTGGACTCATCTGGCTGAAGTCCAGCGCCTTTGAATGGTTCCAGTAACTCACAGGAGTTGGAACACGCTGGGGAATCTGGCCAAAGCTGCTCAGGGTTTGTGGTTGAATGGGCTAAATTGGGCTAGGGAGTGAGTGCTTGCTCTAACTGATTGCCTAATTCATTTTTAACATTTACCATCATTTTTAACAGAAATACAGCTTCAATTAACACTTTTTTTTTCTTCTATTTAAACAGAAGTCCATACCATACAAACCATAAAGATATTTTGGCAAGTTAGCCTACATAGGTTCCTTAGCCTAAGATGACACTGCAATCAGAAAAACCCACATTGAACAATCTATAAATCTCTTCATGCCTTAAAAAACATTTCAACTCCTCCAGAGTGTGAAGTTTAGTTCTGAACAAAGACCTTGAGGATCTTGTATGTGAACAAGACATTTTCTATGTCTACCTCCAAGTTGTAGGATCATACCATAGAGTGGTCTGAGTAGGAATGCACCTTAAAGACTTTCTAGTTCCAACCCTATTTCCATGGGCAGGGACATCTTTCACTAGACCAGGTTGCTCAAGCTTAATCCAACCTGGCCTTGAACACTTCCAGGGTTGTGGATCCATGACTTCTTTGGGCAAGTTCCAGTGCCTCACCATCCTCGCAGTAAAGAATTTCCTTCTACCATCTAATACCAGCTTGCCCTCTTTCAGTTTAATGCCATTCCTCCTTGTCCTATCACTAAAGGCCCTTGCAAAAAGTCTCTTCTTCTCCGTCTGTTATTTTGCCCCAAAAGCATCTCAATTTCTCTCATTGCTCCTTCTCTGCAAGAAAGAATACACCTGTTCCATTTCTAAGGAGGACTGCAAAGAACGAGTTTTGGGGTCTTTATATCTTTTGATCCTGGAATTATTGAGCCAGTTTTCTTTTTTGTCTCCTATTGTCTGCCTCCAGTTTCCTCCAAATGCACTGCTTGTGGAACATAGAGCCATGATCACTGAGAGGTCAGAGGGAAAAGCGAAGTGAGTTAACTTCACTAAAACTGTTTATCACCAGGTGGAATGGAGATCTCAACAGAAAGCATGGGACAGATTTCTTTCCTCAGATCCAAATACACTGGAGACTTGTTTCCTGCCTTAGCTCTGGATTATAATTTTGGTAGGCAGGGCTGCCAAATTAATGTCCAGCATTTTCTGCCCAGAAATAATGCTCATGTGGTTCCCAGACCATGCATGGATACACAGAAAATCTTATGTAATTTGGTTTACTACACACACCCCCTAAAAAATGCACACATCTGAATGTCTTGCATGTGATCTGTGATTGAATTCTACCAGCACAAGAGATGTGATTAGCAGGAGGATTAAAGCAAGTCTCAGAAGTTTGAAATACTTTTCAGACAAATTTTTTTTGAGTGGAAAAAAAAAGTGAATTGCCTCTAGGGAAATGTAGGTATGGAGTAAACCCTGCACACATATGAGCTCCAAGAACAAAAACATACCAGCACCGATAAGTACAGGCAGTAAATGAGAGCATACAGGGGTAAGTGAGTGTAGCCAGTCTGAGGAAATAGCAAGGCCTGAGTCTGCCATTTAGACACATGTGGGAACAACTTTGTTTCCTGAGACACCCAGATGCCTCCCATTCAAAAACCTGCATCTTTTTCCATGGGAGAAGAATTGTGTCCTCGGATATGGTGGCTGCCCCCTGTACTGGTGACTACTCTAAGGATCAACCTGTCCTTGAAATCAGCTGTTTTGGGCCCCTTTCTAACAGATACAGAGTTCATTTTTTGTGTCTGTGGGTATTGCTTTGGGTCCACAAACCAGAAAACAATATTGATCATTTTGAAAGGCAGGGGAGTTCTGTGCACAATTAATGTATAAAAGATGCACATACATGATTGTATAATTACATCCTGCCTTGCATTCTGGTCGCTAAGCATTCAGTATTCTTTTCAGGAAATTAATAACTTTACAAAGCAGCTGCTCCGTCCACCAGCTTTAAAAAACAATATTGCTGTTGTAAACCATGGATTACTCTTTCTGATACAGGTAATCCTCTTAAAATTGACCATTCTGTAGTTTAAAGAATTTATCTTTCTTTCAATGTGTTTTGAGCTAAGAACCAAATGGTTAAATGTCCTTAAGACACCTTTAATTTTGGACAAAGCATTAAGAAATTTTTAAAAAGTAAAGATACTTGCAAGTAGTTTTCCTTAGCCATAACAATATAATTTGGATGTTTGAGAGTTAAAGGCATAGCCCATCATATTCTGTCCTTCATGTTAACGCTGTAAGGAATCACACATTAACAACTGCAGAAAAATCTACCCATTTGTATTTTAAAGCCTTGTCACCAATGGGAATATTAGTTTTCCCATGCTACGGTGTTTTACGGAGGCAAATTATTCATTTAGTAAAGCTAAGTGGGAATCGTTCAGTAAAATGTTTTGCATTGAAAAGTGCTGGTTTGTCAAAACAGAATCCTTCCATGGGGACTTTGAGAGGAACCAAGGTTAAAAATTCTGCTGAAAACATCCTCAACTTTGAGAATTATCTGTCCTGTGATTGCAGCACTGACCTGAATAACCTGAGCTCAGTATGGCTCCACTTACAAGGGCACTGAGAGCAAGACCTCAGAGTTGGCTGTCACATGTATCAATAAAGAGTCCTCACTGCTGGGCTACCCAGAACAGTCCTAATGTTCCTCCTTTCTATGTAACAGTTCCATGAAAAACATAATCTTTAGAAGATGGTCGTTTACATTTCTCTCACAGTGAAAAGATGGTATTTATTGTCTTATTTTCTGCTACTCTCATAAAATACTCTCATCTACTTCTAACAGCACTCACTGGTTGTTGAGTAAAAATTGGTCTTTGAGATTGCTCTTGGCTCTAAACTTTCTGAGGGGTGAACTAATGTATAAGTAGGAAAGTACACTATCAGATTTCCTGGGATCTGGTTTCAGAAAATTTCTCAGGTCTCCCATGTGCTTTCATAATTAAACTACTAAGGGAAATTCTATGCTAGCACAACTGATGGGAGTCTATGGTTTATTGCTCTTTGCACATGTCGTATTCCTGGTGGGAAACTGCAGGCAGTAGGATGGTATCTGGGCTCAAAAGTACATTGATAAACTCAAACATGATGCTTATTTCTGCCACATTTTTGTTTACATAAGACTCATACCTGTTCTTATTTAAGTAAATGCTTTACACATTTTCATTTTAAAGAATCTTGAAACAAAAGCCAACAACCAAGCCCGTGCAAGTATTTGGAAAGGTTAGTCAATTTTCCACTGTTATCAAATCTCTTTTCTTGAAAAGCTGTGTAAACAAATGTTATTTTGGAAACTCTTAGCAAATGTCTAACATTTGCATTTGTTCAAGTTTATTTTTATTCAAAAGCCTCTCTTAGGTTATTGCTGTGTCTGATTCTTTTACATGTTCAAACTTTCTTGTCACGAGCATTTCTGTTTGAAAATTTACTGCTTTGTGGCCTTTTAGACTCCTTAAACCCTTTACCCAAGTTCTCCTGAAGACCACAACAAATAAAGCACAACCTTGACTTTGGAAGGAAGAATTAAGAAAAAAAACTTGGTGGCTTTTCTGAGCTGTCTTTAAAAGAATCATTCCAGCAAGAGCCCTGCATAACTCTGACTGCTGAAGGTTTGGTGTGACAGTCAATGATTTATGGTGAAAATGGTGATAGGACAATCTTTGCAAACAGTTCAGCAATGGTCTCACTTTATTCCCAGGAAATGTTATTATTGGCTGAACTGCAAAGTGTGTTCAATACCAGGACTGATTTCTGGCCCCCCATCCAAGTTGTGAAGGGTGGTTTGTGTCTATGCTGCTCAGAGTCAGCTCAGATTGTCTGCACCAGTGCTATGTAGTGTGATTGGTCCTGGACCTCTGCTGGGCCCCATGAAATCCCCCAGTGACCTCAAATCATAACAATCTTTTTTTGGATATGGTTCTTAGTTCAGTTCACAGTGTCAGGAATAGTGAGGACTGTGTTACAGCCTGACAGAATTGTGTTTTCTTAGCATGAAACGGAAAGAGTGAACTGTGTGAACTGAACTATGGGGTAAGGGCATGTTTGAGGATGTAAAACCTGGTACAATGTGTTATAGGACTGTGTGAGATGAGCAAAGCCAAACCTAATGGGACTTCCTCATCATGACCTTTTGGAAGTGGATTCCAAAGCCAACCATCCCAAAAGCTGCGTGAGATATTTTTTCCCCAGGATGACTGATTCACTTCAGAGGAAAATTTGTGAGCAAATTAACAACACAATATGGATATCCAGCAGACAAGGATCAATGGGTTAGCTGGAGACCTAAAGTGATAATTTAGACAGATCAGCAACCTCTGTGAGTTAGGATGGGGCAATGCTGAGTAAAGCAGAAAATCCTGCTTCATATTTTTTATTGTTTGATATTTAGAGTTTAATAAGAGGCCAGTTTTCAGACAGGTCACTGAGAGTTTTGGTGAGATGAGGACCATTGGGGCAGGACTCCAGGAAAACAGCCATGTGAAAAAGAATTAATGACATTTAAGCTTGTTCAAAAAAAATCACATTTTTATACAGCTGATTTCAGAAAAGTGCTGTAGATAATCTAGTTAAAAATGCAGAGACATTTAAACACTCCTGATGGAAGCACAGGACATTTCCTGAAGATTAATGACTGTTTGGGAGAAGCTGTGGCTTGAAATTCAGCTGAGAGCCATTAGCCTCAGCTAGCCATCAATCCTCCAGAAAAGTTTGGTGCCAGAGTCATTATTACAATTAGGAGTTTAAAATGTATAGGTGTAGTGCATTTTCTGTGCGTGATGAAGATGCCATTTTGACAGGACTCTTCTGGAGAATTCTGATTTTCAGTAGATGAATGGCTTGGAGTCTCTCAGGGATATTCTAATAATTAAAAGAATTTAAAACCTTAATTATGCAGCACCCTGGAAGATCAGCTATGAACATCAGACCCAGTCATATGCAAACATGTCAAGCAAATAACACCTCATAAAGAGAATGGCCACTTTGTCTCTGTCTCATCAGTTGAGCAGTGCTGAATATTAGAGCTTTGTTAGGCAGTCATTAGCTTCAGCATAATTAAAAGCCCAGGATCCAGCTGTTAATAATTGACTGAAGGAAAACTGTATGGAGAAAATCAGATTTGGAGTTTTTGCTGGTAATGATTAAGGGGTTATTACTACACTCAACAAAGCCAATGGCAGATGCAGGGTCAGAGTCAATGGAAACAAGAATGAGAACTTGGTCCTTTTCACTAATGTGGTACATGAACTAGAAGGGTCATATCTTTTCATAGGTCAACAGAAACTTTTCTCTATTGCCTTTTGGACTGTATTAACCTACTGATAAAGCTCTATCTAGCTTTTTTTAGTTATGACTGTCAGTTCTTACCTCACAGATTTCATGAATAAGGCAAAATGGACCTATCCATCTTCACTTCCTGTATGTAGGAAGCTGTTTGTCTTTCTGCTGATAAAGGACGAGTCTTCAACTAAAGTGTGCTTTACAGTTTTGTGCTCTGAGGCCATCAAGAGATGGAAAATCTTCCACCTTCCCTGGTGTTTCTTTTCATTCATTTATTACCTCATTGTAAACATGTGTCTCTCCTGTTTCTGAATTGGACTGATCTGGCTCCATCAACACGCCTGTTCTTGAAGTTAATAGGCTAGCTTTTCCTGGTAATTATCATTTGACATTTCTTTCCCAATCTTGCACTGTAATCAAGTTAACTTCTCATCTTACTGATAGCCAGCAAAATCAAATTCTTTTAATCTCTTCATTGAGTCACCTGAGCTACATAGGAAAATAGAAGCACTTCATGCTAAGAGATGTGACAGCCACATTGGCCACGTGGAAGTTCATACTCTGTTGGTTTTCCATCAGGACAATGTTACTGGACTCATTTCTTTCCAGGATAGCAAAGGCAAATCTGCCATTCCTTGTTCTTCAATGCATAGCTTCATGTTTGAGAGTACTAAATATTTTGTTTAAATATTTTGTTTAATTGGTCCAGTTTCTTAATTGATCCAGAACATTCTACCATTAATCATTACTCTGCCAATCTGTGTGTCATCTGCTAATTTTATTCATAGTAGTGTTGTTCAGATCAGCAATATTTAATCAAAAATTCTGGTTCACTAATATAAGCTATTTAAATCTAAACATTCTGCATTTAATGAACTTTTCCCAACAGGTTTTTCCTGAGACTGAGGACCCTGAAAAAGGCTGGATTTTATAGACTTAAATCACTATCCCAGAAAATTGACTAATAAACACTGGTTTTTAAAAGTTGGGTTACTTTGGAGGCTTGAGATAACTTTGGGACTTATTCAAAGTCTATTAAAGTCAGTGAAAATCTGTGTATGGACTTAATTTGCCATTGGAAATGTCTTTTTTTGTGTGGTGTTCAGGTTTATTTTTTTTTCCTTTATAGACATGTAGTTTCCTCCTTGCTGAAAAAATCCTTGTTAAAAAAAAAGGAATAGACCATCAGCAAAATCCCACAGCTACATTTAAAAATGATCTGCTTAATTGTGTAGGGTTATGTAAGCCTATAAACCTCTTTGGCTTATTCCTAATTAAAAAAAAGGGCTCACTTCCTTCTTTTGGTAACTTTCCCTTTGCGCCCCAGCACACAAGTAGTGGTGAAGGAATGCGAAAGAAGGGATGGAAAATGGGATTTAAATGAAAGCAAGGAAGTAAATAAAGGCTTCCAGCACTATGCAATTGTTCCTCTACAGCTCATCTTGGAAAGCACCAAATTTACCATGAAGGGTGGAGAAGGAAAAAGGGTTGAATATGTGAGACTGTTTTATCAGTGCAGATTGCTGCAAATACAATATTAAAGGGGAGCAGTGTAATAGTCTCAATCCAGGTGACATAATTTCTGACAAATCAGGTTGTCATAAGAGAGGTGCAGAGCAGGAAATCCTATTTTAAAATTATTAGGATTGCACTTTGTTTTCTTGGAAGTTTAAATGTGGCTTCTAGGACAGCTCATTTTCCTGAGTTTCCTACAATCTCATAATACTTTGTTTTTAATATTTCATCATTTGACTGTTCACTCATACTTCCTTCTTGCCAGTGAGAGTGTGTTCAGCAATGGGTACAGTGCCATAGGATTTTTACAGCAATGTGTGATTCCTATAGCAGAAGTATCCATATGTGTGATGAGCACCAGGAGAATTCTGTGCTCAGAAGAAATGTTAGAGTAATTTTCTCCAAATGAGAAACTGCCAGGGAAATGTGTCAAAATGAACACAAGAAAATTATCTGCCATAAGCAGCCATCATTCCCAAGGGAAGGTCAGTGCAGAGGATGGGAGTGTTCGTGTTCTACTGCTCTAAAAGCTCACACTTCTCATGAGCAATCAACCTGCAAATCACAGTGGTTGCCACTTTTTATTAGCCCTGTTCAGATAAGGACTTATACTCTCTAAAATGATGAGCACTACCAACTGGTTTGGAGTCCATAAGTTTTCCTGTACAATGGTGAGTGTAAATCTAGACAGCTATGGTAGCTCTGCATTCTCACTGCAGTCATTTTCCAGTTTGACAGGCTACAAGGGAGCATATAAAGCAGCAGAGGAAATGCAAGACATCTGTAACAAAACCAGTGAACATGCTATTGATTTGTTTCCCTTGCTGGTGTGGTCCTGGCATTGGACTCTTTCTCCAGAGAAATGAGTTAAAGAAACAAGTCCAGTAGAGAACATGGAATTTTACTTCCATTCATCTTCCTTATTTTGCAAGCACCACATTCTGCAAATCCCATGCCAGTAAAGCTCTTGGATCAGTCCTCAAATTCTTCTGGATCCTTGAGGGAGGAGATGTCAGAGCTGGCCAAGAATCTAAGTGGAAACTGATGACAGAAGCTGACATTAATCAGCTCCACAGTATGTTCTGCCCAGCAGGTTTCTTCCAATAAATCAAAGGGCTTCAGATCCAAAGGGCATTTAACCATTAGAGAGCAAGTGTTCACTGTGGTCTGTAGCAACTAAAGATGATGAATTTAATATTGATTTTCAGATATAACCCCATCCACATAACGTTTGTGTGATTTTACGTATAAATACACTGGAAAAAAATTCTCAGATGGGGCAAGTCAGCAAAACTCCACTGATTTTATTGCTCTACATGAACTGAAGTTTTATTCTCCCATATATGAATAGAATGAAATGGTGATATGTTTTCTCTTTTTTTTTTTTTTTTTGAGCTGACAGTGATGAGAAACAAAAACACCATCATATTTGCAAAATTTCTGCCATTCTTGTGATAAGCTCTTTCCCCATGGTGAGCACAGAGCAGTCATTAAAAGAAAGAAAGTAAACAGAGTGCTACATGTAGGTCAAGATTGCTCACCAGTGGGAGTGTAAATCCATAGTTACTCACAGAGGTGAGTCTGTGGCCTCAGCTGGGTTGCTTCAGCAAGCAGCACTCACCAGTGGCAAGAGGGTTTTAGCATCCTGAAAAGCCTTTTATTCCTTGATTTTCAAATTCTGTGTTTTGGGTGGGATGGGGGGGGTGTTGTGTTGTTTTTCTTCTTCTGTCTTTTGGGGTTTTTTTCAGTAACAAGCTCCTATAAATACATTAACAACAAAAGGACGACTAAGGAGGATCTCCATCCTTTTTTGGATACAGAGGGAACATCACAAAGGCTGAGGAAAAGGCACTTAAGGCCTTCTTTGCCTAAATAAGTAACACCAGTTATACTCACAGAAGCTGCCTGGATCCCAGAAATGAAGCCAGGAATTGTAAGAGGTTTGCTGACCTGGAGAAAGAGTCTTATATTGCATTAGGAGAAAATATACCGGTCTATGAGTGTGGCAGATACATACAGAATGGTTAGAGATCTAGTCTAAATACACATTTCATTCCTGACCTTGCAGTGAAATTCAGGGACACACTAGAATCTTTGATAAATGCTGCAGTGGTTTAGATTTCTGCCCATTGATTCCATCCAGCCACAGTCCTTAAAAATACCTAGTACACACTTAAACACAAGACCTGGGCATATGTTATTTGAAAACTTTTCCCCACAAAAATGTAATTCTTCAAAACCTCTCAGACCATTCAAATTTGGGACTACCACTACCAGAACTAAAAGCAGGGATCAAATATTCCTCACCAGATTAAATAACATGCTTCTCTTCAAGTGCTGTGCCTGCAGCATTAATGGGGCTTTAATGTGTCTACCCTGTAGACAAGGCACAGAAGCAAATATAAAATGTGGTGACTGGCAAATTGAAGAATTAAATTTAACCAGATCATAATGGTATCATTTTGCACCCACTTACAAGGATGGATTTAGACAGAAAAATGTGCAGTTCTCCATGCTGCTACCTGCCTCTGCATTCTCATAGAATGTTCCTGCCTCCTCATGAAGAAGTTAGGCAGACAGGTATATTTAAAACACAAACTACATTTTGTAAACTGTAAACAGGCAGGCTTCTTTAAAATTGGATGTTTTTTCACTGTAGTAAGAAAGTGCAAATACTGATTCAATTTCCCTTTTATGTGGGAAAGGTTCTGAGTGGCAGTTATTAACTCTGGTAATATTTTAATATCAGGTTTTCTTGTGAAGACAATGTTTCAGCTGATGGGTTTCATGGCAAGACATGAAGAGCCACAGCACTCTTGTGGGAAAACTGGCTTCTGAGTGCACTGTGCGCTGGGTAAAAAACAGGCTGGACAGCCCAACCCAGAAAGTGTTGGTGAATTAAGTTACATCCAGTTGGCAGCCAGACATCAGTAGTGCATTCCCAGTGCTCAGAGCTGGGCCAGTCCTGTCCAATTTCTTTATCAATGATCTAGATCAGGGGAATCAATCACCCTCAGTCACTTTGCAGATTACACCAAATTGACTGGGAGTGTTGATCTGCTGGAGGGCAGGAAGGCTCTGCAGAAAGATCTGGACAGGCTGGACTGATGCTGGAGCCAGTGATGTGAGGCTCAACAGGGCCAAGTGCTGGGTCCTGTCCTTGGGTCACAACAACCCCTACAGTGCTACAGGCTAGGGGAGAGTGACTGGGAAGTGGCCAAGAGGAAAAGGACATGGGGGATGAGAGCAGCTGAGCAGGAGCCAGAGTGTGCCCAGGTGGCCCAGAATTGTATCAGCAACAGCGTGGCCAGCAGGACCAGGGCAGTGATTCTCTCTCTGTACTTGGCAGAGGTAAGACCACACCTTGAGTCCACTTCTGGGCCCCTCACAAGAAGAAAGACATTGATTGAGGTCTTGAGGCATGTCCAGAGAAGGGCAACAAAGCTGGTGAAGGGTCTGAAGCACAAGTTCTATGAGGAGTGGCTGAGGGAGCTGGGAGTGTTTAGCCTGGAGAAGAGATGCTTCAGGGTTTACCTTACTGCTTTCTACAACTCCCTGAAAGTTGGTTGTTGCCAGGTGGGGTTGGTGCCTTGGGAGGCTGCCTAGAACAGAGGCTAGACAGAGTTAAAGGAATAAAGTAGGTATTTATTTAAAAGGCCTTCAAAGGATGCACCCTGGGCAGTACAAAAGCCCTTGGATCCACCCAAGAGGGACACTGGATCATGAGTTTTCATACTTTTTTAAGTTCTGGTCCATTTACATATTGGGGTTAATTGTCCAGTTACAGCTTCAGGTTGTGAAGTCCCATCCTCCCAGACTGCTCTCCTCAACTCACTGTTGTTTACACTTCTTGGGCCTGAAGCTGAAAAGGTGTCCTTGGTTCTTGGGCTGGAAAAGAATTGTTTTGTCTAACTAAACTGTGAGGAGAACTTGCTAACACTTCCTATGAAGTTCCAAGTTATATACTAATGCAGTACAGAATCTGAAAAATCTGAAAGCTAAAACTTAAGGCATCAGGGGTAGGCCTCTTTTCCCAGGTAACAAGAAACTGGACAGTAGAAGGTGGCCTCAAGTTTCAGCATAGGAGATTTAGGTTGGATTTTAGGAAAAAATTCTTCAGTGAAAGGTTTGTTAAGTGTTGGAAGAGACTGCCCAGGGAAATGGTTACATCATCATGCCTGGGGCACTTGGAGACATGGTATAGTGGTGAACTTGGCAGTGCTGGGTTTGTCATTGGACTTGGTGATCCTAAAGGCTTTTTCCAACCTAAATGATTCTATAAAAGCTCTCTTATGCCAATGTCATCTACTCTCTGCTTATTGACCTTGTTCACTAAAATATTCAGGCTACTGGAGCAGGAAGAGTACATTATCAAGAATTAGTAAAATAAATTTGGTTTCTGCCTTGCTAAAACTATTTTAGTGGTGTTACCTTAAGAATTTGCTGGCAAAAAAAATTTGTTATTTTTAGAAAGCAATCACTTGTTGGGACTTAAACTACAGACATACAGCAATTAAAAATGGTCCAGAAATGGTTTTGGAGGAATATCTGGTAGATGTAAGAATGACACTAATACTTTCCCTTATTAGAAAAGTCAATAGCAGAGTAAGAGCCTGTAAGATGTAGAAAAACAGAAGCACAAAGGCCTAAACTGCAAACCTGCTTAGATCTAAAACTGAATGCATGGTGTCTTTCAGGGACTAGGTAGATTTTATGTAAGCATTTGAAAAGAATCCATTTTGTATGGGAACCAGGAAAATGGTGGAAATAGGATTTAAAAAAATATATTTCTTATGAAGTTGCTGCTGTGCTGTTAGCCTCAATGTAGCAAGACTGGCACCACCAGCATCTTGGTGTAAAAAATATTCGACGAGTAATGATATCTTACTTCATAAATTTGTGAGACAGCTTTATAAAAGAGAAGAGTTTTAATACCCACCTCCTTCAAAGTTACTTCTCAGAGTCAAAGGAAAAAAATCCTGACTCTGTGCAAGGGGCATGGAGGGGGAAGATACCAGCCAGCCCATTTTCCATCAGAGAGACTCTCAAAATGAAGACTCACATGCTGGATGAGCACCCCTTCCTTCCCACAAGTGGGTGAAGGGGTTACCTGTGCTGCAAGTTATGTGAGCAAAGAGCTACCCAGCTATTAAACAGATGGTAACTGCATCCACCTCTATGTACTCAACAGAAAAAGAAGATTGTAGTAGTTCACTTAGGATCTGTTCTTTCCTTGGAATTCTACTTCTGGCTTCAAGAGTCAGGAGGAATGTTCTCAATACTCTGAAGCAAAATAAAATTAAGTTTTCACCTTAAGAGTGTCTGTGTTTTTGTGTGGTGTGTGTATATATATATATGGCATCTTTCCTCTAATGACCAAGGATTTGGGGAAGAAAAACATTTCTTTTACTTTGTGTTCCTTTATTTTTTTCCAAGTTTTGATAGTTCCAGAAAAAAATAAAATTAAAGCTATTTTTATTTTTCTGCAGACACGTTGATTTTTTTGTAGCAGAATGATAAGATGTTTTGTAGATAATGTAGAATAAGAAGGGTCCACTTTTGTCTCCAACAATTGAATAGCACTTCAGTACAAATGGAGGATGTTCTCACCTATTTGAGACAAGGTAGCTGAAATTAATGACTCGCATTATTGTGCTAGAATAACCAGTGCAAGTTTGCTATATCATCTGCAAAGATGGTGATGTGCAGACAGGAAGATTGGATTTCTGACTGTGCATGCACCAAATAAGCTGATCACTTCAGCCATTCATGGGAAAGAAGGAGTAAAGGATGAATAAATCAGGTCCACATCTAGCATTTGAGTCTTCATTTCAGAAAGTCTCTCTGATGGAGAACAGACCTGCTGGTGTCTCCCCACTTCATGACCCTTACATACAGCTGGGATTTTATTCTTTCAACTTTTGAGAGAAATCATTAAAGCAGATATCTTGGGGCAGCATCTGTAGGTGGTTATACCAGTTAGCTCAGAAGTGAAAGGAACTATCTGTTCTCATAACTGATCTGCACATGGACCTGGAAGAGACACTTAGAAATAAATGACTTAAAAATTTGGGTTCAGTTTTTTGCCTTATTCTCTTAAGTCTGTTCAAATTCAGGAAAAAAAAAAACAAAACAAAAACACACCACAAAAAAAGAATCAAGCTAAGTGGAATGTTATAGTTTCTGAACAAAGTTTTTGATGAGGAGATGGTTGGTCAAAAGTGGAGCCAGTTACAACTTTACAGTGTGTACAAAGGCCCCCAAGTCCATATTCATTTCAGAATTGCAGGTTCAACTGATGTATGAATATACCCATTGGGAAATTTGAGGTTTTTCTTCTTGTTGCTTGTTTGTTATTTTGCCCTTGCTCCACTTCATCTATTAGTAAATGGGAGAGTGCCAGAGGTGCAGGGAGTTGCAGGGGAATGACCAAGGAGACTGCTGGCATGCAGCCCTGCAGCACTGCCATTACAGGCAACAGATTCAATCCAGATCCAGGCAGCTTCCCAGAGCACCCAAGTTTAAATCATTGCCATCTTAAGTGCTACATCTAATCAATGGACCTTGAAGGGTGTCTCCTGGAAGCAGTTCTTTCATGCTACCCTTTGAACCTGGGGATGAAGAGTTTATTTTACTGACAGTCTGTGGAGCCAGAGTGACCACACACATTCCTCAGGTGGCTGGGGCAAATCCAGGCATTGGTGCTTTTCAACCAGATTTCTGAACTATGACAGCCACCATCCAACCTGTAGTGTAGCAATATGGTGACTTTCTGTAAAAGTTTGAGCTCTCAGCTACATTTATTGCTTTCTTTAGGAGTGATTTATTACTATGTACTATATGATTGTGTACCTGGAGTGGTCCAGAAAATTGTTTAGTTTCTTATGAAGCAGATGGAATGCATTACCTTGAACAAAAACTGGCACTAGTATTTGTTTTGTTCAACCCTGGAGCCAGTTTGCATGTTAGGCTGAAGCCTTCTGAAGGCAAAGGACGCAGAACACAGGCCAGCCTTAAGTTCCTGTGCAGGTATCCTGTATCAGCTATCCTGCCCACTCATTTAATCAAATGATGCCCTTTCTCACACTCTCCTTTCTCATGCTCTTCTATTGTACAAGGCATTTTTTTTCTCCCCCAAAATACTTACTTGTTCACTTTAGGAGAAAGCAAAGGTTTTTTGGAGGATGGCTATGAGAAGGTTAATGTCCTGCACTACCACAGGAACTTTGTATAATTTTGCTGAAGGCCTTTGTCTTAATCTCTCATCTGTTAAACTGAGAATATAGTGGGTCACAGCTTCCCAGCAATGTGAAACATTTGAGATTATGAAAAGCTCTCATACTGGGGGACTTGTAACTTGGATTTGGTGAACAAGGGAATATAGGAATTTAGAGAGCAGTTCAGATGGGATTTAGAAACCTGAATAAGAGAGTGTGATTGATACAAAAAATCCACGTACTAGTGTAGGCCGATAGAGAACTTTCTTTTTGCCAGCAGTTACTCGGGAACATGTATTTGTACTACTGGCATACTCAGGGTTACTGTCTTGACTGAGATGAGTAACTGGGCACTTTCCTCCCACTTGAAGCTATTTGGAATTCCAAGGTTAGAACAAGAACCCTTAAAGCCAAAACAAAATTACAACACCAGATGCAAGGCACAGCACAGCAACACAAAAACTAAGATGCTGGATCCAGGTTTGCTATCCTACCTCAGGGTTAGCTGTGGCACAAAAGAAGCAGGAAAACAAGTTATAATGTTCTTCTCAGATCTCCTGGGCTCAAACATGCATCTTAATCCCATGATTGCCCTAACTACCAATCCATAGCAGATTCTGATATGCCCTTTGCCTTTCTTTTCAGGACATATTAAGTAACTCAAAGGATTCTGAGTGCAAATAGAAAACACATAAAGGAAAACTTGACTTTGTAACACAGTGATAGGTAGTTTTTCCTCTGAAAGTTGGGTAATTGGCTTGGTATATTATAATTATTTTCAATTTAGCCCATATTATTTAGAAGTGGAGTCCATGGCTCTTCTATTACAGAAAAAAAGTCATAGTCGGGATCATTCCTGCAACATCTCTGGTTTTTACAGAGCTTGGTATTTTCAACTGTAACAAATGAACTGACTGGTCCTATATCTTCACACTGCTTTTAATTTATTCCCATGTAAGGAGAAAACAAGTGAAAAATTTCACACCAGGTCTCTCTCCTCCAAACTGGGTTTTTTTGCTCAGAGGGCCCTGTTGGTTTCTATCAGCTACACTTAACCATATCCAAAGAATGAGGCAGTCCTAGACAGACTTTTACAGACATGTTATGACCAAAGCTGTTAAGGGAAGAGGTAGTATTTTAGACAAATCCCTCTCTCCAGTGTTCCTTAGTCACTACAATCTTGTGTAGTACATTTTGAGTCTGTATCTAAGTCCTTTTACTCAATCAGGCCTTATTTTAAACACTTGAATTATTCCACTTACCTGAAATAAAACTTGGCTACAAACCCTTTATTAGCTTTGAAATATGTATTTTACATGCACTGTGTGAATGTTAGTTATTTGTGCCACTGTTCTGTGAGTTCATTAATCCTAGAGTCCTTCCCATAATATCCTTGTCCCCATTAACAAATCATATTTCAGACTTCAAATCTTATCTATTAATATTCCTGTTATACCAAGTATGGCAAGCTATTCCACTTAATTGTTGTTCTTGCCTATTCAAAGTAGCAACTACTTTCAAAAGACAAGAAAAAAGAGCCTATCCATAACTGCAGGTTGGATGTGGCTTGAGTTCAAGTGTCTGCAGCTGGTTTATATCACAGTATCACAGAATGGATGGGGTTGCAAAGGAACTCTGGAGATCATCTAGTCCAACCCCTCTGTTCAAGCAGGTTTGCCTAGAGCAGGTTGCACAGGGCTGTGTCCAGGTGGGTTCTGAATATCTCCAGAGAAGGACACTCCACAATCTCTCTGGGCCAGAGTCGGTTCCAGTGTTTTGTCACCNATGAGAGGAAGGTCAAGGTATAAAAAAAAAAAAAAAAAAATCCTTATATTCAGAGAGAACTTCCTGTGTTTCAGTTCTGCCCATTTCCCTTGTCCTGTTCCCTGGCACCACTGAAGAGGGTCAGGCCCCATCCTCTTGACACTGACCTTTAAGATATTTGTATACATATACCTCAGAGGTGGTGAAGATGTTGCTATGGATCTGGCTATTATGACCTTAGACCTAAGAGAAACCCTCTGCAATGGCAGCTGGATGGCCAAACCCATTTGGGTGGCATCAGACCATGCATGGGACAAATACATCAAACTCCTGGCTCTGTTTTTCAGTGGGAGATGGCATGAGACTCTGCTTTTCTTATTCCTTTAGTGACAAGGGATAAAGGAATCTATCTATATATATTTCTCTATATATTTCAGAATAAAAGAAGGTGTCTACAAATACTAGATCACCTCAGAGCTCACAGGGCAGTTGAAAACACTGTTGCATTGGTAAAGGGCTGGTAGTGGTGGTTTGAGCCCTATCAGAACAGTCAGGAGAGGAAGGCTGAAAACAGACAGGAAGATAACTGGGATCATTACTCTCTTCTCTGTCATGACAGTAAGAAAGGAAAAATTGGCATCTAAGTTGGTAAGATGGATTTCATTTCAATGTCTCTAAAGAATTTTACTACCTAAACCTCTTTCTGTGCCTCTTGCTTCTGCTGATCTAATAAATTAGCTTCAGATTTAATATGCACTGACTTCTACCTCAAGATTGAAATAAATTTAGTAAGAAATTCTAAAACATCAGGATTTTTCTGAAATAGCTGTCTGTATGCTCAAAATTAGGGGTCACAGTGAAGGTATGATCAATTAGTTTTAAGCTGAGTGTTAACAGCAGCTTATATTGCTGTCCAGCCTAGCCCATCTTTGTTGGAAAGTACTTGTTACATTTCTTTTATTCTTCGAGTCATACTGGTACTGTCCTTCTTCCAGCAAATGTCAATGAATGTCTTCACTGTGTCTATAACTGTTTAAAAAATCTTTCCAATCAAATCAGAACCATTCCCAAGCCTGTTTCATTTTCTCTGGCTTTCCTGGAGAGGTGGAGAGGTGAAAGCACAGCAGGATGCTTGCATTCAGCAAGATCAGGTTGAAAAGCATATTTGAGAAACCAGGAAAACAGTAGGAGCAGGGAGGTGAAATATTTAATTCACAGAAAAAATACAAGAAAAGAAGAACCCTAATAATTACTTATGTAATGGAACAGCCACAAAAACGAGACAGTGTGAACTTCTAGAGACTGATGTAGAAAAAAGATAAAAAATGCATGCAATGGAGTAAAAAAGGAAGGGAAGAAATGTCACTGAGCATCTTAGTAAGTGATGGTCTTCACATATGAGGTACCTGGCACAGATGCAGCAAAAAGGTGTTTTATCTGGGGTAGTCATTAAGATCAATTCATAAATGCTTGTGGAGAACTCTAACATAACAAGGGTGTGGTGAGCAAAGGGACAGTTTAGATAATGCAGTATAGTAACATTATATTGCTTATGACAGGAGATAAAATGGAGTTAAACAATTGAAGAAGCTCTTAAAACTTTTCTTTTGAAACCTGTTGCTAGTACAGACCTTCAAATGTCATAGTATCCTTGTACCTTCCTCATGGTTTGACATTTATTTCATACTAATATGCAGTTTCACAAAGGTGCTGTGCAATCTGGGGGCAATAGAAGGAAGGTGAATATCAACATGATGTCAGTGGTACAGTCAAGAATAACAAAATGCCATTTAGCACACCAAATATCTAAACTGCATTCACAGCTTTGGGTGGACTTTTGCCAGCCTGAATTGGTTCGCATTCATGCCAGATTTATTTTATTATGGTTTGGATACAAAAATTAAGTGAAAGTAGGGCATTTCCAAGACTCAATCCCAAAGCTTAAAGTGAAACTTGGAGTGTGTGAACCTTTGCAGCTTGAAACCAAAGAAAATGTTTGCATGAACCCTTGCTAAGCAAGCCCGCTGTGTTTCAGAGGAGCTCTAATAAAAACCACACTGCCATGAATCACTGAATATTCCGTACTTTGACTTGGTAAATTTATGTAAGTTCCATGACAGTCCTTTTAAAGAGTTCATTTTTCACTGAGCTCTGAGCCAAATCATGAAGTTGTTGATGAGTTTTGCTAAATCCTTACCCAGCCTAATCCTACTAACGTTAGAGGGAGATTTGACTGAGTAGGGAGAAAACAAAAACTGAGTCAAGTTTTGGACTTGGATACAGTAGCTTGAATTTATACAGTTTATTTTTAAGAGCTTGAATAAATCTATCTCCACTGATGTGTATTAAACACAAACAAGTAACAGAAAACTCTGTTCTAAAACTAGTGAAAGACCAAATTCAGACTGTTTTCCCAACCTGCTCTCAGTCGTGTTTGTTCACATCAGGAGAAGGCCTTTAATGACACAGATAATGGTGGCACTTTTTCTTCACAAAGCTCCTTCATTCAGGACTGCTCTGGCCACAGACAAGTCCTGTGTAGCTAATAAAGGTATTTTCTGCTGCAGTGTCTCTGTTCTTTGCAACATTGGAAGCTCTGTAGTGAATGGAATGAGTTTTTACACAGAATGGACTTGTTCAAGCACATGAGTATTTTCTTCTCCAACTAAATTTCCCCCTTTCTCTGCTCTCAGTTGCAGTGATGACAAGGAAAATAACTCACAGATGATCAGTAACTGCTCCTCTATTTTTTTAAAAAATTGAAACACTGTGAAATTCTGAGAATTGAGCTGTGACACCCAAACTGCTTCACTGATGCTGCCTTTACACCATTATAGGATGAACTCTGCATGTGTGTCATCTCTTCCTCCAAAATCAGTTCAGACAAGACCAGGTCCAGGACAAAAATCTCCTTGTTCAATGAACTTATCTAACAAAATCACTGCTTTTCCCCTCTGTTTCTTGCCCAACAAAACCCAGGTTTCTCCTATAGTAACCTCTTTAGAGACTAAAACTCAGCCTGCTTTTTTCTAGTCTGCAAACTTTTCTCTGCTTTCTCACACCTTCCCTTAATCTTTGATTTTTCCCTACCATCTGCCTAGCTTTTTTCAATTCCTTCATCATGTTTCAGTCTGTTTTCTGTGTCAATTCCAGCCACATTTCCCACCAACTCATCCCAGTTTCTCCAGTATCATGTTTTTATAATCCCCTGCAACCACCTCATTCTGATTTTTATCATATGATTCTCAATCCAGTANTCAGTCTGTTTTCTGTGTCAATTCCAGCCACATTTCCCACCAACTCATCCCAGTTTCTCCAGTATCATGTTTTCATAATCCCCTGCAACCATTCTGTTTTTTATCTTATGATCTCATTCTGTTTTTTATCTTATGATTCTCAATCCAGTGTCTCTCTTCCTGATTGCCTTTGATGGATTCAACATGGCTTTGATGATTTTGGAGGTTGGTGCCCCATCAGGAAGCAGACACAAGGATGTGAGGTGACAGGGAAAGGTGAAATCCCATTTTGTGTTCCTTACTAGGCAAGGAAGCTAAGTGGGGAAGCACTTTTCATAGACATATTTCAATATATTTCTAAATGGTGGTCTGTAGGGCTGCCTCCTTTCAGTAAAGTTGAAATGTTCAAGCATGATTGGTAAGTACAGTGATCATGGAGCTATTTTGGAGATCATGGGAGCTGTTAATTTTTTTTTCAAGAGCTCAAAATCCAGGAAAATGTGGGTTGATCAGATCTCAGCATGTACTGCACAGATGCACACGAACTTCTACTGGTTCTGACCTCCCACATACAGAACACAAAGAGGCAGCTTAAACAAAACAGGGAGCAGAAGTTATTAACATTAAAAGCCCCACACTATTTTGGGGGGTTTTTCCTTCAACTCACTGAATTATTTGATTGGCAGTTGCCAAAATATCAGCCTGAGGCAGGCAAAGTCCTGAAATATTTCAGTCCAAATAGTTAATGTTCTGGCATAGTTATAAGCAGCTGAAAACTGTATTTTATAATGGCACATATCAAACAACCTGAATAACATGGAGTGCTACCAGACAGACCTATAATTAGAATTGGGCAAGAATCAGTTTTCCCATAACCTCCAACATTTTTTTTCAGTTGTACATTGGCACAAACCCAACAGCTTTTGAGGTTTTACTAAAAAAAGAGAGAACAAAACCATCCCTATTAACTTGGTGATCAGAGTATTCACCTACACCTTCCATTTGCTGGGGATGAGCTCTAACTCTATGTCTTATTTCCTTTATATTTTTCCCCTGGTATAGCTGCTTCAATTTGTATATTTATTATTCATTGATCCAGAGAAAGCCTCTAAAGCTCAATGCACAAAGATAATCTGGTGTCTCATTCTTATGAAGCTTGATGCTTAAATGGTTTTATGGTTCCAGATCTTAATCTCTAGTTCAGCAGTCCCCTGGACTGTTAAAAGTCCAGTGTGAGTCAGGCTGATCGTGAACTAAATGAATTCCCAGGCTTCCCTTCTCACTCAGAAGTGGGGCTTTCTTTTTTGTGGTTTTTAACGGAAATTTTATCCCTGACGTGAGGAATCTTTTCTGCGCAGTTTTGGCCAAATCTGAAAGTTCTGCTTCTGACAGATCAATGCTATTCCAAAAGAATTTGTGAAACAATTTCTAGAAACCATTGGAAAACAAAAAGCAGTGTTCTGAAACCTGTGAGATTATTGCCAGGGACATTATAGTGTAAAAACCATCATGTCTGCTTTGGCATGACACACACGATACTGCCTCACTAGAGGTCATTCTGCAGCTTTTTGTTGTTGTATCTAAGTGAACTTTAAGAGGCTTAAGTTAATAAGTAACAGCAAAGTTATCCCTGTGAAACCAAACCAGAGCCTGACAGTGTTCTCTGTTTGGTTTGGATGTTGCAGCTGGATGCCTGAACTCCAGGAGAAGCAGCAGCCATGAAGACAGCAACTTCTACTGACCCCAGTGCTTTTACCATTCCCCATGGTGTAGTGTACTTCTGGTCTGCCCTAAAATTACTACAGCACTAGGGTCCAAAATAGATTCATTATTTCTTCTTCCTCTATAGTCTCACACCAAAAAAAAAAAAAGAAAAAAAAAAGAAAAATAAACCCAAGTGCATTATTACTGATAGTCTAATAGAAGAAAAAAAACATTCATAGAGATAATAAGAATAAGAAAGTCAGTTTTTACAGAGATCGGGAGAAAAAAACAATGAATATGTTAGTGTTCCAATGTGCAATAAAACCTCCCTCCCAGAAGAAACTAAGTAAAGAACCACATTATTAGCTGGACAAGCTTAGTAATGTCATGAGTCTCTTCAGAAGCAATGATGGTCATTTGTTTTTTCTCTGCTTGCTTAAATACAGGGCAGTGTGTTACATGATTCCTGTAACGCCGGCAAAGCTTGAGGCCTCTGACAGCTGGAGTTTAGAGAGTGCATTGCTGACATCTGGTGGAAATATTTATAGTTTAAACACTGTAAAACTTTAAATGATGTTTATGTAGCAGCAGAATTTTCCTTTCATATGAGGGTGTTTGGAGACTCTGGAAGAAATGAACTGTAAAAATGTGAAATAAGGGCATATATAATTTATGAAATCTAGAAAATGTGAGCATTTGCTGTTTGTTGGTCTGGGATTCTGGACATGCATTTTCTCTGTTTATTTGCTAAACTCTTCCAAAAGTGTTGGAACTAACCCAAAAAAATATATGCATGAAGTCTCAAACAACTTGAATACTCTTATAGTTGCCTTTAAAATGCTTATGGGCCTTTGCAAAGATCTGCAATAAGAATATAAACGAGCAATCATATTAAAAAAGGCTTCCTTTAAATGAATTTGTATGAATAACATATTCTGAAAACAGCCACATTAAAAAAAAAAAAAAAGAGGCAGAAGAAGCAGCATTATTTGTGTTCCTATTTAATGCTGATTAACTTTGAAGAAGGGTGAAGTTTCTTTATATTTTAGTGACTGGTATCCCATCACCATGCAAATACCAATGAATTATAAATTATACTCTTTCCTCATGCCAACACTTCAAAAATAAAATATGTATTTTCCTAGACACTCATGTTGCTTGCTGACAAGTTAAAAGTCAAAGAACTGTTCCAAAACTGCAAAGGAAGGAGCTGCTTTTTCAGAATCTTTCTACATAAATGAAAATTCAAAGAAAAATGCTCAATGGAAAATCCCTATTCAAAATGGTTATTTCATGTTTTTTTAAATTCTGGAGTTATCAGAAAAACAAATACAGAATTTGCAGGTTTCTATGATAAGACAGTTTTTAATTGTCAAAATTCTATGTGGTTCTGAATCTTAGAAAAAATGAAAGGTTTTATTTATAAAACCTGCAGCTGTTTGCCACTCAAGTCCTCATATCATATGTTCTGTCTCAGATGCAGGTTTTTTAAAGTGCTGTGTGTATTGTCATGTGAGTTTGTGTGTGTGTATGGCTCCTTCCCAGTCTGATTTGTTTTGTAAAATCTCGCAATTTCTTTAGGCAGCATCTGGGTATAACCTTACATCCCACACCCAGGTAGCTCCCATCCCAGGCTGTTTATAGCAGTATCTATTACGAACTTGTTGTCTGCCAGACTTGTGAGGTAGTTGGAGTAGTGCTGAAATCACAGAAGTTATGAAATATTTAAAAAAAAAAATGATTTTGCTGTCATTTAACAGCAAAAGGAAACAAAGCAATCAGCACAGGAACACAAGAGATCTCAGCAGTGAGGTTCCTGTGTTTCACAATGCTGGTAATGACACAGGTTACCAGGGAGCCTCATACACAACAGGGCAAGATGCTGGTGGAGGATGAAACCAGAGGCTTCTGCCAGGACTGAGGCAGCAGCAGGTGGATGGACCCAAATTCTCTATCTGAAGTCCCTGGAAAGCCAGGAGCCAGCTCTGAGTGCTGGTGAATCTCTCCTCAGCAGAAGGAAAGTCTGCTATGTGTCATTGCTTTTCAGATTAAATGAAAACACAGAAAAATGGATGAGCTGAATTTCATATTGCAAAAAACATCCTGGAATGAATTTTTCTCTGGTGCAGCCCTTCTGGAGCCAATTGACTTTTGCTAGGAGAGGATCTGGCTAAATGACTTTGGAGGGAAGGTTAAACATTCTTCTTTTATTATCCTACCCTGTACCATTACAGGGTCCTTTTGCTTGGCTAGCATAAAACCAATTCTAATGCTAAAATAATTAGAAGGCTACTTGCATTTGCTGTTTCAATATGAATAGCTCATGACATATATCTCTGTGGAAACCTTTTCTACATGTTAAGTATCGTCTGTCAGCCATATTTTTCTCCAGCTCTATGTGCTATTTTTAATATAATTTTAACCTTTTTATATACACTCAGTCTGTGCCCCCACCAGAATGGTATATTACAGGTTACACAGTTAGCAATACCTAGAGCTAAGGTTGCCAAGAGTCTTCTGCAGAATAATACTATTTCAAATTTCTTATGGCTTTTTTGCTTTAATAGTATGAGCATAAAACAGCTCATGTTTCTTTCAAACTAGATCTTCATTTTGATTAGCTTAGCAAATAGCTGAGGTTTCATTTTAGGTTGTTTGTTGGAGTTTTTTGTTGTGTTCTGCTTGCTCATTTGGTTTTTTTTGGGTTTTTGGTTTTTTTAACAGCATAAGGGAATGGTCTGGGTTGGAACGGACCTTGAAGGTCATCTACTTCCAACCCACCTGCCATGGCCAGGACACCTTCCACTAGACCTGGTTGATCAAAACCCCATCCAGCCTGACCTAGAACACTTCCATGGACAGGGCATCCATAGTTTGTCTGGGCAACCTGTGCCAGGGTCTCACCACTCTCATCATTCTCTCCCCCCCTCTATTTTTTTTCTGTTATTCCCACGACAAACTATAACCTGATAAGAAGAAATGTCAAAACCAAGAAATTATATGTATATGTACATTTATTTATTTCCACACTGCCCCATAATGTTCTACTGGTTTGTTGAGAAAGATTCCTTTTTACCACAATCATGTAGTGCCTTGATCTGTGCCCTATTGCTAAAGATCTCATCATCTCATCATGGTGCCATTGTCAATGACAGCTGTGGGTCAAAATTCCAGAACATGGTGCTATTGCTTCCTCTCTTTGCACTGCCACATGATTACTGGAAAATATGAAAACATCACAGCTGCCTCTTCTGATTCATGGTCTGATTCTCCTGCTTAGAGAAATTTCAGCACCATATAGGAACCACTTGAATCATAGCAATGCCAATAAGAAAACTACTTAAGTTTATAACCTACTTTTCACAGTTTACAAAACTAAGTTTTGTTTAAAAAAAATAAAGCATTGGTGATGAAAAAAGAAGTTGTGAAAATAATTTTTTTTTATGTATAGACCACAAGTAAGGGAAAAACTCTACTGGTAATATTCTCTTTGAATATAAAGCCAACAAGCTAAAAATCAAGAGTCAAACCATTTCATGATACATTTGAAGCTCTTGCAAAATTTAATTAAATTGCATTAGTATAATATTTTAAAAGTCAGTGTGCCCATTCAATTCAGCAGAGTTAATAAATAGGAACTAGATAGCATAATATGAAAGATATATGTAGTCTTGAGGTAGAAGTGAAAAGGCTAAGTTTATTTGTACAGCTCCTTTTAATTTAAAAAGCTCTATGTTGTGCCAATCATCAAATCAGTGCTATCACAGCACTAACCATTAAAATGCTTGTAATTGAGAAACATCAAACGAGATTATCTAAAGCCAAGCAACTTTCGTAGACAAAAGTCTTACTCTTGTTGCAGTGACAAGTTAAATAACACTCAGATCAGAGACAAATAGAAAACATAAGATTTCCAGGCTGTTAGAAAAATGAGGTCCTAAGTATGACAATGAGCAGCATTAGGAAACATTATAGGTGGCATTGTTAGAACAGCTGGGGAAACTGAAGGAAGCAGATGATTGAAATATCAAGGTTATCAGAAATGAAGATGAGGATTTGATATAATGAATGATGTAGAGAGAAAAGCTAAACTGCAGAGCAACAGAAATTATTAAATGAGAGAAATAAGGGTTGAAAGATATGAGACCAGTCAAGCAAGATCTGGAGACAGGTTAGAAAAAAATAACAGAAGAAAAAGAACTCAAGAGGGAGAGGGGAAAACCAAGTTTTATTAAATATGAACAAAAGCAAACTCGTTTCAACGGAAGTAGGAAACTATTAGAGCAAGGGCAGCTGCAGTGCCATTCCCAGAAGCAACATGTACCACTCCTGCTGAGAATACCAGAAAAGACACATGTCCTACAAATACATAGAGCTCTTAAAATTCATCAACACTCTGATGAGAATTCAAGACTTTTTTGCCATATTGTCTCAGAGGGGACATTATACACCCTCCTACTTTTGGATCATGCTCACTTTCTGGTGGCTGTCAAAGCAGAGCTTGCTGTTTACTTGAGCTGTTTGAAGAAGAATTTTAATCTTGGACAGCAGTTTCTTCTGTTAATACAAAATCTACAGATGCACCTGAGATGTTAATAGGGGATATTTGCTTGCAAATACTACCTGAAAAGCAATTTTAGATTCCTTTAGATTAGAAAAGCAGCTGCACTTTTGGTCCCTAAAAGTTATAGTTCGAAGGGAAGATTATTTACGTGTTTGATGTCTCAGAAGATAAATTTATGGAAACATTTTAAATCACCAATACTTCTTGTATATCTCTTTTCCATTCTGTTTCTTTCAAAACATTTCAGAATTTAGATGTCTGATGTGAGGGTGATGCTTACATCACACATAGGGGTCCCATGTCATTTGGGATTTACACCAGTTGTGAACATTTAAGTACCTTACAGGCGTCTCCAGTAAATTTATTTTTTTCACCAATCTGAATGTATATTAACAAGGCAATTAATTTATTTTAAGTCTGTCTCACCTTTGGCATTCTTCAGAAGGTGGATGCTTTGCAGAGCATAAGAAAAATAAAAGGGAGGGAGGTACTTCTGAGAAGATCAGGTCCTGCTTAGTCTGAATATGTTGATTTTTCCTGTGCCTTTGAAATTTCATGATCTTCAAGGAAAAGCAGAACGAGAAATGTGTAGGTTCAGACTAAGGTGACTAATATGCACTTTTGTTCTAATATACTTTCAGGTAATTTTCTGGGTATTTAGAAATTGTATTGATTCTTCATCAAAAGAACTCTTTAAACTTTTCAGTACTCAAGGTCAACTGCACTTATTAGGATAGAAACAGGAATTAATTTTGGGAAATGTTACAGTGTTGTGGGCAGATGGCCATAAGTATTGTCACTTACAGTACTCACATCTAGTCCTGGAGCTTAAATATTTTCTAACTGCACAACAATGATAACTTCATAGCAGTTTACGACCAAATGCAAAGCAAGAACAGAAAAATCTAGCCTACAGTATTGTCCCCAGATCAGCCATGCTGACAAAACCTTCAGTGACCATTTTACTTCTACTTTTTGATTTTCAGGCTTTTGTTGTCTACAGACATTATTTCTCTCTCCAGATCATTGTAAAGCAGTTCATGTGACTCTATGCAATCTATTGCAATCATCACATTACTGTTGCACCTAGTATTTCACAAGAATGTTTTATAAATTACTGCAGGTTACTGATTCTGTATGGGAACTTTTAGCCAGAGAATCATATTTGAAGCATGAATGTGAAACTCCACAAACAGAAGAGTGTTTATTTCTTCAGAACCTGGAACAATCTGGTAGATCAAAGCTGGTGTCTGCTTCCTCTTTCTGAAGAAGGCATATCTGTTAATTTGTAAGACCCAGCTGGTATAAAGTAATTCTCACTCAGATCTGAGCTGCATTGGTAGAGATAATATTGCTGCTGGAAGGAAATAGGAGACAATGAAAATTACATATAGATAATTCTTAAGATCACATTTGTAAAAACAGTTCAATTATTCTTTCAATAAGAGAACTTCAGGACATATCTGTCCTGTCTTTCTCACAAGCATGATAACATTTTGGGCAAAAAGTTGTTTCTTTCTGATTGATTAATTACTTTTTATGTCCCTTAATTAGAAGATGAGTACTCTTTACCCAATATAATAGAGATGCCTACTATTGATATTGCAGCAGCAGGGTATACATGCAAAATAGAATTTCTTTCCTCTTGTATCAACCTTATGTCTTGGTACATATTTTAGACATTTTGAATCTCAAAACTGTATTTTTTTCCACTTTCAAGGAATGTATGATCTTGTAAATGTGGAACAGTTTAAAATGTATAAGGAAAACTCTCAAAATTATAAACTATGAATGAAAAATCTGGTAAGCTTTGTCTTTTTGTTTTGTTGAGATTCACTCAGGAAGTGATCTTTATTTCCATGAAGTTAATATGTTATTCATGAAATGAAATGGTTTATAGAAATGTGTATAGTTTTCATGAAAAACCTTTAAGCTTATCCATTGTTCATAACCTGTACATCTTTCAGAATTTTCTATTTGTTGCTCATGGCTTCTCAGAGACACTTGAGCATGGTTTCACTCATAGCATGATGTGCTATGTCAAATTCTGCATTCTTGAATTCAAGGAAAAGTAAATCTCAAACAACTGAACAAGATGAAATTTAAACATATTGAGGCTCTCTGGAAAATACACCTATATTATTCAGACAGAACACAAAGCATTACTACAACGTTTTCCCCTGAGTTTACTATGAAGATTTAGATATCTTTTTTTAAATTGAAGGAAAAAATACAATGTTTTTAGGGATCCTCCTAATTTCAAGGTAGATAACCATTTGTCTAAGCTGAATTGAGAAGTTTCCATTTTGTGTTGTAGAATAACATCAGATTAATTGAAGGTAAATTTCCTGGCAAGAATCCAACAACAAATGAATTTTTCAATATTGTAAAATGCTTATGGTGTTTTTATTTCTAAATATCTCCCTCAAGGAAATGAAATTTTATTCACCACCAAATTTCTGCTAAATCCACTGGCAAAGTGGTTGTCTCTTTCTCCATGTGGTGTCTGTCCAACATCAAAGGTGAGGAGTCTGGATCCCATTGTTGAGGTAAGCCTTGCCATATTACATCAGAGAGCCTGATTTTTTTCCTGCAGCAAAAGCATTTGGATCTTTTCAAGGTCACTGCCTCATTGCTCAGTAAAAAGCCTGGCACACTTGGAAGTGAAAATTCAGGTTTGCACTGCCTTTCTGACAGGCAAACAGGGAAGTTCAAATTTTCCTCCCACTTCCCACTCATTATCTGTGAGTGCTGGGATGACCAAAAAAACAGTCTGCCTTATAAATTAAGCAATGCTCAGGTATGGACATGGGCTCACTGTACTCTTAAATTGGTGTACCAACCAATTAGCATGGCTTAACCTGGAGCCCATGATTCTGGCTGGAAATAAACAGCAGGATAGGGGAATTCCTCAGTTTAGGAATTTGCATGGACTCAGAAGTGCCCCACAAAGAGTTTTAATGTGTACAACATATTCTGAAGTTACAGAGAGCTTGGCAAAAATTGATAGTGTCAGATTGTGCCTGTTGGTTCTGAGACACAAAGACCAGATCACGGTAGTCGCTACACATATAAAATAAATACTATAAAAAATATCAGTGACCCAATAGTAAGTCAGGCTTAGGTCAAAAGTACAGAAAAAATAGTAGGGCCAAATATCTTCCATCCTCAGCCTTCTTTCTAACCATCTAACCACTGGTTTTGATGTTGATAAGCATCAAGAACTCCAAAATAAGGTTATTGTTCATGGAGAATGATACTGAACCTGAGGCACCATGAAGTAATGAGTTGAAATGAAATGAAAATTTATTTCATAAACATTAGCATTAATTTCCAAAGGGCAAATTTTGATAAACAGTGGAAACTAGACAGTTAATTCAGATGGACATGAATTTGATACTTGAATGTAAAAGAAGCCTTGAAGTCAGGGATGCAAAACTTATCACAAGTCTCTGTCTCAGAGAGAAAAAAAGAAAAGGAAACTTGCAGGAAGTGATTTCAGATCTGACCAGATTAAAAAAAAAAAGAATATTAGAAATAAGCAGAGTGCCTACACTGATTAGGGGAAAAAGGACTAATCAACAAAGAAAACTACCTTAGAGGCCAAAAAATGTGTAAATAAAGTGAAAATAAAAGAGTCAAGCTGAGTTGGACCTTGCAAAGAACACTAAAGCACATAGCAGAAGATTCTTCAGCCATGTGAATAAAAAGAACAAGGGTGGAAAAATAAGTAAGGCCAGAATGTAGTGATGATGGAGTAGAAATGAAGACTAAATCAAGTATAGGCTGAAAACTGAATTGTGCTTTAGCTTAGATTTCAAGGAAATAAGCAAAGATTTTGGACATGGGAAAAAAAAGACACATTTTTAATGTTTAGGAATGGAAACCAGCAGAATCAAGGTAGAAACACAATTTGAGATGTCTAATGTACTCCAGGAGGTAAAAAGTGGAAAATAAGTACAATCCCAAGAGGAAACTGGCAAACAAAATTTCAAGTGCTGCAGCAGCTATATTTAGTAAACACATAAAACCTGTTTGGTGCCTAATATTTGGAGACACATCACACACACAGTAAAGAAGTTGGGATAAGAAAATAGTCTGAACTAGAGATCACCCAGATTTTAGTTCAGCAATCTGAAGTCTTTTTAAAAAGATTGGAATAAAAGAATTATTAAAGGCATGGAGGTCAGTTACTGAAAGACTTTATCTAATGCAGATAATGATAAACTAAGCATTCATTTTCTTTCTTTTCTTTTCTTTTTTTTTTAATAATTTCCAGACAGAGGAAATGAGGCAAGTATAAACTTTCTGGACATTGATGAAAACTTTTAATGTGGTGGCCATTGAAAGATTACCAGCAAGGCCAGAGAAGAGGGGGTCAATAATGGAACTGCAAAGCTGATTAGGATTTGGCCAGAAAGGCCACTAGAGCCACTGGCATGAGGAGAAATCTAGACTGGGAGGAAATTACTTTTGGTACTGATTATTTAATTTGGAAATTACTGTTTTGGTACTGATACAAAAGATCTTCCCTGGAGCCTGTAAGAGGTATGGAATAAGAAGGTAGTGAATGTGGATGAAATGGATGATATTGAGTATTGTGGGATTGGGCTGGGCTTCAACAAGATAAAAATTGCATTTGGATGTGCCTGTTTACAAAGTGGAGATATGAAGACCTAATCAGCTGGAGATTGCTGATATGGTGATGGATTTTACAATATAAATTCTTTGCAAGATTACTATCAAAATTATGCAGAGATGAGTAAGGGGTTATTGGTGTTTTACAAAGTACTAACAAGAGGTTACTTTTTAGTCTTGTGTGCAATTCTGGTAAGTTGTGCTGAGGAAAGAAGGGTGCAGAAAAGAACAGCAGGTATGGTCAGAGAACAGTGGGTTTATTTAATTTGTCTTGCCTGGCAAATGAAAATCAAGAAGCAATATTATTACATTCTATAAATACATAAGAGAGATAAATACCACAGAAAAAGAACAGTGATTTAAACAAAAGGATGATGCTGGCACAACAACAGAAAGCTATAAATTGGTCCCTAAATAGACTCAATCTGGAAATCAGAAGATTCTTATATGTTACAGCAGTTAGATCCTAGAACAGCTTTGCTACAGGAGCAGTGGGAGCAGAGAACCAAACCCTCTTGAAGTTCAAAGCTTTACTCCAGGTGCACTGACACGCTATTTGCTTGTAAGACTGCCAGTCTGGTGGCTGGCCCAGCAGCTTCTACTGAGGTATATCATCCTGTTCTCAGTGGGTATATTCACATACATATGTGCACCTTCACATACACACACCCACATTCACAAAACCCCAAGGCACTTTACTACATTGCATCAAAACCCAGGGAAACTGTACGAATCAATGAGCTGATTATTGGGATCATGACAAGGGAATTTCTGCTTGTGAAAAGCTAAAAAAGATTTATGTGCTTGAAATTCCTAGGCAGTGGTTACAAGCTGTGAATGCAGGAAATACTTTGTGGCTCTTGTTAGTCCCTAAACAACAAAAAAGGAAATGCTGATGGGAAATGCTGGGTTAAAATTTCATGCTGCCTTTAAGCAATAAGAAAGGACAAATCTGCTTCTTTGAAACAAAGTAGGCCAAAAGCTTTTGAATTCTGTGGATTTCTATTATAACCAGATATTGACACATTAGGAAATGAATACCTAAATAGCAGAAGCAAGAGGAGAAATTTTTAAAAAAGCCCAAAGTCTATTTCATAGCATAATAGAATAGTTTGGGTTGGAATGGACCTTAAAGATCACCTACTTCCACACCTGCCATGGCTAGGATACCTTCCACCAGACCAGGCTGATCAGAGCCCCATCCCATCTGGCCTTGAACACTTGCAGGGACAGGCCATCCAGAACTTCTCTTGGCAACCAGTTTCATTGTTTTATTAACATCCTTGTAAAAAAGTTCTTCCTTATGTCTAGTCTAAATCACCCTTAGCTCAATTTGAAACCATTAACCCTTTTCCTACTTCTACTGACCCGACTAAAAGGTTTGTGTCCATCGTATAATCCGCCTTTAGTTACTGGAAGGCTGCTATGAGGACTCTCCAGAGCTTTTTCTTCTCCCAGTTGAGGAGCTACAGCTCTCTCAGCCTGTCTTCACAGGAGAGGTTTACCAGCCCTCTGATCATCTTCATGGCCTCCTCTGGACTCTCTCCAATAGGTCCACATCCTACTTATGTTGGGTGCCCCAGAGCCAGACACAGAACTCCAGGTGGGGTCTTACCAGAGCAGAGTAGAGGGGCAGAATCCTCTGCCTCCACCTACTGCCCACGCTGCTTTGGATGCAGCCCAGGACACACTTTTCGTTCTGGGTTGCAAGTACATGCTGTCAGGTTGTGTTGAACTTCTCATCCATCAATTCCCCCAAGTCCTTTTCCACAGGGCTGCTCCCACATTCTCTGACCTTGTGCTTGCCATGAGCCATGTGCAGGACTTTGTATTTGGCCTTGTTGAACTTCATGAGGCTTGCACAAACTCACCTCTCAAGCCTGTCCAGGTCCCTCTGGATGGTATCCCTTCTCTCCAACATGTGGGCCACATCACACAGCCTGTTGTCACTGTAAAACTGGTTGAAAGTACACTCATTCTTCCTGTCTGTGTTTCTGACAGAGGTGTTAAAGTTATTTCCTGGTCTAAAGTTGAAAGTCATTTTGGATGCAAGTGGATGCAGCTATTCTAAGCAATGTTATTGTTGTTTGATCCTCATACTGTCATCCATAAAGGAGCAATTTTAAGGTTTGTGTGACTCTGTTAAATTCACTTCCAGTGTTATCCCCTGCCAATGGAAATAACCAGCACGAAACAGCCCATAACCATCCTGCTGAACTCTCTTATACTCCAGAACAGTGTGGTGGCATCCAAAGTCACTCTTCAGAGGGCTTCCTGGCCCACTGTTAACTTCCACACTTTCTTAGGAATTGTCTGGGAGTGTGCTCATTGACCTGGCTCAAAACCATGCCAAGGACTCTGCTAACAATTTAACAGTATATATGACTGACTGACTTCCAGTACCCCAGGAATGCTCTCTGGAACTGGTTAATTTATGAGTGCACATATAATCAAGGAGTACTCATGCCTCTTGTTCCTTTGATCCCCTAGTAAATCTGCCCCAGCAACAAGGAATATGGAGGCCAAATCAGAAATTCAGTATTAAATAATTTTCCCAACTATTGCTTAAAAAGGTAAAATTTCTCTAAAGTGCAGAAATAAGAACATCATCTGGATCCAGCATGTTGAGGATATGCATCATATTTGAAACTTCAAGGGGCCTCTCTACAGATGTCTGACCAAAAGGGGTCAAAGCCATTCAAAGCCTATAGCTCATGGATTAGGGCCTTAGACTGATGAGAATATCCACAGCACATGTTAGAGCTGAGGATCCTTGCCTGCTTTCTCTGGCTCATGCTAGTATTTGGGGTGGGTCTAACTACAGGAATATTTGGTTTTCATGTGTACTCATGGGCACCCAAGAAATAAAGTAATGAAATGGAATTGACAAGCCATTTTAATTTTCCATGAATGAAGGTAAAGAACAGCCACTAACAAACCAATTCCTGGTTTTGGACAAGTTACTGGAGACACAGGATTATTACCTGTATGTCTTTATCCTGCTGTGGATGCTCTTTACCTGTGTGTATCTTTCCTCTGCAGTGGGTACAAGGTCAGGTGGAACACAAAAAATATTATTCTTTATAATTTCCACAATGTTCAATCTCACTCCTTTAGGCACGATCAGAGTGCTGCCTTTTGTTGTGAGCACTGTAGCAGTGGTTTTAGTTTGCTATCACAAGGAAAGTGATCATCATTGTCTGTCAAAGGCTTTAGTTAAAGGGCACTGTTAAGAACACAAAGCAAAGATCCACCTATGATGAGACAGTTTTTCCCTTGTCACACCCTAGATTTTTTCCTAAGGACTATCACTCAGTGTTAATTTCTACTATGACTTAAAGACTTCTCCTTTGTCTCTGCCAAAGCTTTTGTGGAAATTCTATGTGTGGGAGCTTTGTGGGCTCAGTAGGTGTTTTGGTGTTTATTGGAGTGCTGGGGAGGTTAAGAGATTCGCTGCCCCAAGTGCTGACATTGCTGCCTTTCACACTTTAAAATAAGAAGCTAAGCCACATATCTTCTGAATTATATACTGGAAACAGCAGAAAAATCAGTGAGTACTGAACAGAGACATGCAGCTCAAGTGGTTTCACTCTGTTTCATCACTGTATCTCAGTCCAGGATCAAGGACAACAGGAAAAACCTTTAAATTGTCCTTAGAACTAATCCTAGATGGAGGTACAGGAGAGTCAAGCACCGAGTCCCCTTGTCTGTGCCTCAAGATGTCTGTCTGCCTCTGGCTTGCTGATGACTGGAGCAAATGGTTCCATATTTCATTTTATTATCTGAAATTTATATATTATCACATATGAAATAAAGATAACAGAGCTTTTGCACAACAATTCAGGATCTGTACATGCAAATGGTCCAAAGAATGAAAGAATATTTCTTACATTGTCATTAGATCTCTTTTGTCAATAGAGATAACTTCTGACTGAGTTTCTGGGATTAACTCACTCAATTGTTTCTTTACACTGTTAGGAGCTATTTTCCCTGTTTTAGAAGAAATGTCTCTTCATAAGCCAATAGGTAGATATTCTGTTCTGCTTTAAAATACATTTCATGTTGAATAAAAATAACACTTATGCACTAAAGAAAAAAGTCTCCTTCTCCTGCCTGATAAAAAATATTACATCAGAGTCCTGTTACAATTGTTTGAGAATTTAGGGAAGCTAGTGATTATTTTTCTGTACTCTCTCCAACTAAAATGTTGTGTTCTATACAAGTAGTCCTTTTCCCATTGGTGTGAATCCCGAGAGTGCATTAAATAATACACTTCTAGTTGTAAAACAGATGGAAAAGTGTTTAAAAAGGTGCCAGGTTTATTTATGGAAGCATGAAATTGAATTTAATAGGAGAATTTTGCCAGTATGAAATGTGAACTCTCAAAACAGGAAGTGGATTTTATTGCTTATTTATTTTATTACCGGATCAGCTGCCCAGAACTGTAGAATCCTTCCTCTCAGGAATTATTTACTTTCCAGCTCTGAACCAGAACATCTTGACCATCAGTTGTTACATCTTCTGGCTGCCAGATTCTCAACTATAAACATATGTGTTGCTGTCTATCTCAGATGATCTTCTGCAGATTTATATAGAGAACATTTGAGCTTTAGATTTATTTCTTGATTTAAAACAGTATGAACTAAACTGACTAAGCCAAGGGAAAGAGAATTTTCTTTAGCTCTCGATTACCATTTAATTAATAATATTCTATTTTAGAGGGTTTATGTCATGTATTCATTATGCACAAAAGATAAAAGAGCTAAAAGATAAATTAGGCAAATTATTTCTTCTCTTCTGCACCTCCAAACAATGACTAGTGAAAGAACAGGTGCTATTCAGCTTCCAAAAGGTGAGCAGCATTTGTGGAAATCACAATGTCCCATGTTTTCAGGGTTCAGACTGAGCCAGTATCCCTGGATGGAGTTGAGTAAGGCTGCTGACTGCTGGAGACTGTCTGTAAACCCATACCTGGCTGTTGTCACCTTTTTCTGTATGTCCGGCCAGTATGTAGAGGTATTTGGGATGGTGAACAAGCCTCCAGTTTCAGTAAAGTTGTGATAACTTAGTGATCAAATTAAAAAAAAAAAAAAAAAAAATAGTAAATCTATTTTTCAGGTTATTAGTCTGCATTAATGAATATGATTTTACACCTTCACAGAATTGGATGCTGCAGATGCCCATATTTACTAGAAGACAGCTGTATCTTTGTGATTATTGCAAGAGGGATAAATGCCTGCAATGGCACCTTCTGTTTAGAGGAATCTGGGGCTCAGACAGTGTTCACTGTCACAAGCAAGGCCATGTTAGAGCAAAGCCCAGAGCTCCTGGTGTCGTGCTCTGCTGGTGCTGCAGTGCCCTTGGGCAGTGCTGACAAACGCCCATCGCGTGCTTGTGCAGAGTGCACTTGTGCTCAGCTCAGTGCTGGCACTCACAGACACTCACAAGTTTCCATTTTATGCAACAGCACTAAATGTTTTCGGCATGAAACTCGTGCATGTGCAGTTTTGCATTGGAAACTGAAAAAAGTGACAGCCTGGATCTTGCTTCTCTCAGTTTGCCAATTATGGATAAAGATTGAAGGCAATGTGGAACAATATTATGGTCATGATCCAATCCCATGCAGGAAAGATGAGGTTAAAATAGTCCTTGTTGCAGACATTGAATCTCCTCAAAGTTCATGAGACTTTCTTATACTCACCTGTGTTGTACTGTTGTCTCTTATGATTATTAAATCACTTGTAACTGCATCACACCTTGTCGTGACTCTCTCCAGGACAAAGGCTTTTCTCCAAGACATTCAGAGTGCCTGGGATCCAAGTGCATGGATATTTTGAGGGCTGCTGACATGGATTGGGGAAGCAACTCCTTCAAAATAAAACATTTTAGTGAAATGTGTATTTCCATAAACAATTGGACCTAATCCTTTGTGCAAAGGAAAGCAAAAGGAATCTGAACATGTATAAAAACCTCCCTATTTTAAGTTTCTGCTATAAATGATAGTACAGAACACACGAGTTTTGTGAGATTTGATATTGAGCATGTGAGCTGTTCATCAGATTTATTAATATCACAAGCATAAATTCTGACATATATCAGAGCCAATTAAACTTATTTTTGTACTTTTTGTTTCTTGGAGACAGATTGTTTGAGTTCAGAAGGGCATACAGTATCTAGCAGATCTGGTAATTCATTCAAATATGGGAGTAAAGCTCTTCTTTTAGTTCTGTCCAAAATTCCTCCAAGTTTTGTACAATGGGTTTGAAAGCTCTTATGTATTTAAAGAAAATCCTTTCAACTCGCTCTAGAGTCCTGCTTTATGTTTTGCATTGCTTTGAACTTATTACCTCTTTGCAATGCCTTGGAACATTAGTTTAGGCGCATTTAAAGCTAATGATTAAATGTATAGTGAAACAACACTTTGATGTTGCCAGAAGCAATTAATTTTCCCTATTTATACACAAAAGGTCATAAAAGACTGTGTTATGACAAACGAAATGATTCAGTGAATTCAAAACAAGTTAACTGAATTCTAAAGGATTGTTACTACTTGGTGGAAAAAAGGTATCCATCAAGCCTTATCTTAAGTCAGAAAGCTGTGATTAACTTATGGAGTTTTGAATGCTTTTAAAATTAGAAAAGAAATTATGAATTTGTCAGCTACAGAAAACCAGCCTGTAACGGGTTCATTCAGAATGAAGCTTTCACCGAAAATAGCTTACAGGGTGCAGATAAATGAAGTTTATGAGCTTACAGAAGTCACTGAGAGAGACCACATTTGCACATAAGCAGCCTGACTATGGTATGTTCTGTGCACAGATGCCTGCTGAACTTTATTAACAAATGGAAAAATGTACTATATATTTTTACTCCTACATTTTTATAGGCAGAGCATCTCACACTTCATTGAACCCATGTGCTGGAGACAACAGACAAGATTAGAATATAAATCACTCATAGACAGGGACTCAGATTCTGCACCTTCTAGAGCTCTATCTGCCTATGAGTGGGCACACCATGCTTTAGAAGAGAGGAGGGACCCCACATGTGCCCATGCACACACACACATACTCACATATGTGCATACATGTATCCATGTATTCTAAAACTGGGGACATGTTTAAACATAAAGGAATCCTAACTTTCAGCCATAAAAAAAAAAAAAAAAAGTGAAAATGGAAAAAATGGAAGAATGAAATTACCATGGATCGAAGAACATAAACAGTTTATGTTTAACATAATTAATTTCTCAGTTTCCACTGAACTATAGAAAGTTTCAATTTCAGGCTAAATCTTCATCTTATTTGTCAGTTTAAGAAATATGTCTAAGAGATACACAAATTCTAACATGATCCTGCACGGTAAAATTTCTAAACTGATAATGGTGTGAGAACTAGACATCTGGAAGAGAAAAAAACTGCTATGCCATCTGCCCAAGAATCATCCCCAAACTTTCTGATAAACTGAAGGCAATAATTTGGCTTTCCTCCTCCTTTCCCTTCCCCATGACCCTTTATCGCCTTTTAGTCTTTTCAGAATAAAGCAATGAACTTCTGGTTTTTATGAGTTAAAACAATTTGATGAACAGAGCTTAGACTGTTCAACACATAGATTGTTTGCAGACCTCCAGAGCATTTAGGGGTATTATTTTTATTTTAGAAGTTACACAGTCCTAGCAAGAACCTTTTCTTTGAACGCCAGGATCCAAGTGAAGGAAAACCCTGAAGGTTTTTGGGTTCAGTTCAGTTGCATTTGAGACATACTTGGGAATGCATCACCTCTGTATAGGGATGGCAGATGTGTAGTTCCACAGAAAGTCCATATGCTTCCCAAGAGAAGCTAAAAGCCATGAAGATATGCCTGGTCATCTTAATTACCATCAGGCATCTACGTTTGGGTAAATAAATTGTGCCTAAATTATGCAGGCAATCAAAACCTCAGTATTCTCCTTAACCTTTGTGAGAGCATCTGCAGTCTTTGAGTGATGAGGAAGAGCTATCTGCAAAATTAGCACTAAAGAAAACAACCAACTGCATAAATATCTAGTAGGACGCCACACAACAACTTCTTTTCACATTTCAGTCCATCCAATGGAATTTCTAGCTCATAAAGCATCCATACTGTGTATGAGAGTGATAAAGAAAGAGCATGACTTGAAATTATCTAAACAATCATAATCTAATGAACTGGTTCAAGTGAGGACAATAAAATGTTAATAAGAAATGCTGGGAGAAAAATCAGGTCTCTGCCCACAAATCTTGTCTCGAAAATACAGATAGATATTAAACTCTATGTTGGATTTTTTACTGGAAATTATGTCCCTAGATTATCTTGTAGACATGAAAGAGTACCACATTTTCAGTTAATGGACTGACTAGGCTTTTGCATAGAAGATGTTGTCTGTTTTAACAACTTCTGTCTCTTTGATCATAAAACAAAATATTAAATTTTTTCCTTATTCATAGAGAAATCTGAGTCACTAACTGTTAGATATGTTTGGTCTCCCAGAAGCTATTTCTTTTTTTTCACCCTTTAGATGTCACTGCCAATAAGCAACAAATGGACTCTTTGGGGTTCTTACCTAAAATGAGGATGAATCAAGCTCCAGTTTTACTCCATTGAATATTTGATTATTTATTCAAAATGGAACAGCTTCAAAAATATTTTCCTTAAAAATGTTCAAACAAATCATCTTGACATTTCCAATTTTTTTTTTTTTTTTGGCTGAAACAATTGGTCAAATCTGGTACAAATTTGCAGATAGTTTCCATCAACACAAAACTGCATTTTTGAGCAAACAAAGAATTCTTCCATAAAAATTGCCTGGCTCTAATCAGGGCCGAGGCAATTTTGCACATGCCAACCAGCAGAAAATTAGGTATTGGATAAGCAAGACTGGCGAGGATCTGGGTTCTACCTAAATCCCCTTGTGGCCTTCGTCCAAAGTGATTAGCCCCAGGTCAAACAGAAAGCCTGCAGTGAATCAAGCAAATTAAATCCAACCCTCCTGAGCTATCGGGTAATGTGCTAGTCCCAAGACCTCCCTTCTCAGAGGCTGGAAGGGAGGAGGTTATTAAATATAAACATGAAGTAACATCCTGCTGTATGGAGGCCCAAGGCATTGTGTTCTGGAGAAGAGGCAGGGGATTATATGTGGCCTTCAGCTGGACCTGTTCCAAGGGAGCCCACAGCAGCTGTCTCTGCCAATGCCAGGAGCTGTCAGTGCCCCTGAGCTGCTTTCTGCAGCTTGGAAGGCCACTAAGGAGGTGTCCTGTTAGACTAAAGGACACTGAGCTGCAGCACGAAACACTGCTTTAATGTGGACTTGGAATTTAAGGGACTTATTTCCTTTAAAACATTGTAGAACAGAGTAATCCTCAGATTTATTTTGATTAGAAATCTGGATACCTTCTTGGCAGTGTTTATTAGATCTTAATACAGCTCAGTTGGAGAGCCAGATATTTTGCTTCTCCTCCTTTGAATCACTGACCATTATTTTCTCTCTTAATGAATCTGGACAATTTTAACTGTCAGATTCTAATGTAACTCTCTGAATAAATTGATTGAATAGAGGCTGAACCCACCTCTGTGTTCAAGCTAAGAATGAGCCTGAACAGAAGTCTCCAGAGTTTCCTAAAACTTCAGGGAGTTTATTAGTGGAAAACTGATTTTGAACCACTGAACCTGAAGTGACTGCATAGTTTTGGTTTCATACTGATGTCAAGTCAAAAGAAGATGAAACTCCCACTGCAGCTAGATGTGACCCAAGGTGAATAAACTTACATCTGAATATTTTAGGGACAGCTATCACTTTCCTTGGAGCTGATTGTTCACTTCATCTACCTTCTCCTTCCCACACACCTTTTTTTTTTCTTTTGAAGCAGATTGGAGCACCAACAACTAAAAAATGTTTTCCACTTCTAAGTCTAGTCTTAAATGAGTTGGTGCCTTAAGAAAAGTAGAAACATACTTCTGTTACAGGTAGAAATTTCCATTTCCATCAAAGCAGAAATTAATGCATATCTTATTTCTTAATAACTGCAAACTTCTGAAAAGTATTGCCCCAATGTTCATCAATTTGTTAGATCTGCATACATATTCCCACCTTTAGTTGTAGGAAATAGTCCCTACAATTTGCAATACTGAATGTGAGTATATAGGATGTCTTGGTGGTCTTTGACCTTTCAACCACAGATTCTGAGGTATCAGTGAGAGAGGAGGAGTGGGAAGTTCAACATTCAGACCACACTCCTAAAACAGATGTATTTGTTGGTAATCTCACTGTGTGCTAAAGTGATAAATCCACATGGAAAAACACCTTGTGGATGATTCTGGTAGAAACCTGGTTTACAAGGAGCTGAATTTGGGATTCTTGCAGACAGTGAGCAACCAGACCTGCAAGACAACATCGTGGTCAGGGTGGTCACAGACACCCGTGAAAAAGCGCACCAGGGCTTCATGAAGATATCAGAGGTGGAAACAGCTTTTGATATTTGCATTTGGCTAGTGTGTATTCAGGAGGCAGAATGAAGATTCATAACCAACAGTCATACAGCAAACAAAACCAGTTCAAGTGCAGTGGAACAAATAATTGTTCAATCCCAGCTAGTTCCAGATTTCTTTGTTCTTTCTCCCCTCTAACTGCTTGAAGGTGGAAGTTCTGCTGAATCTGACTCTGCTGATGACATTTACCACCACAGAAATCAGTGCCACTGTGTCCTGATACAAGAAACAATTCTGTGTGCATTAAAGATATGAAGAACATCCTAAGCTATAAAGTTTTTCAAAAAAGATTTAATTAATTTTCTAATTAAAGGAAAACCTAGGTCCATCAAGATATTGTATTAGGGTAAAACCTGAACAGATCTTCCTGATGGCAAAGGAACTGATCTAGATACACTAGCAGTTAATGAAAAAGTGACAGCTTCAGGCCCTCAAACTGCAAGCTAAAGAAGAAGGAGACAGAGCTCTCCAGCTCCTCAGGGAAGGCAGAAAAGATCCACAGTTCAGAATTTCACAGACAATTTTTCCTGGCTTGGTCATGACTTGCCTGGGTGTTCTGGTTTTGGCTGTGGTAGAGTTAATTTTCTTTGCAGTGGCTATTACAGGGTTGTGTTGTGGAACACAGGGTTGATAACACAGATTTTTTTTTTTTTTTTTTTTTTTTTTTTTTTTTTTGCTGTTGCTGAACAGGGCTTACACAGAGCCAAGGCCTTTTCTGGTTTTCATGCTGCCACGCTGGGGAGGAAGTTGGGGTGCATGGGAGGGTGGGAGGAGATGCAGCCAGGATAGCTGAGCAAAGGGATAATCCAGACCATGGGGCATCATGCTCAGAATATAAAGTGGGGGGAGGAGGAGGAAGAGGGGATGTTTGGAGTGATGGATTTTGTCTTCCCAAGTCACCATTACATGTGATGGGGCCCTGCTGTCCTGAAGATGGCTGAACACCTCCCTGACCTTGGAAAGCACTGAATTAATTATTTGGTTTTCTTTGCTTGAGTGTGTGGCTTTTGCTTTTCCTATTAAACTACCTTTATCTCATCCCATGAGTTAAACCATGACACTGAGCAAAACTTCTGTGACCAGAATGATCATGGTGTTTACCACCAAATTAAATTGAGGTTAGTCAAGCCCTGTTTTGTAATTGTTACCCTTAATTAGTTGATTTCTGAACATGATTGCAAAAATTGTTTCAGAGAGGCAGAAGTTTTCTTATGCATCAGAGCATGCTTTCTTGCCAACATCATAACACAGCTTTTCTGGGTTATTCCAGCATTGCCTGTGGCAAGCAGGGTGACAGGACTTTCAGGAACAGCTGAGGATAGTTTTAAAGTATCACTCTTTATCTTGTCTTTTGCACTTTACTTTTCCAATTAAAATATTAATTTTATAACATATTGAGTAGATTAAGAAATTAAAATATAATTTGTACTGGCTACAATGACAGATAATTTCTGTCACATTTACAACAGTAAATGTGTTGGCTTGGTTACCCTTTTGCTACATTGCTAACCATAAACAGTTTTTGCAAACTAACCAAGTAATCTAGTTGAAGAAAAATATCCTTCTTCTCCCCTTAGTTCTCCCCCTTTCCCTTCAAACCAGTGCACTTGCACACAACATCTTTCTGGGACAGTTTTATATTTTGAAATGCCTAAAGCAAACTTAATTCATATCAAGCAAATTTCTTAGTTCCTGAATTTGTCCTGCACAACTCAATAGATCAATACCACAGAACAGTGTTGAATTGAAATCCAAGTGCCTTTCTGCTTGGAGAAAGGCACTGACACTTTGGACAGGATTTTGTTTGAAATTAAGACACTTAGATTTAGAGATAGGATTAAGTTCACTTAATATATTAGCATATATTTTGTTATATAGGTTATGGATTGCATATGTGTAAAACATATGTTTTTATCTTACTATAGATATATATTTCTCTAGTTTGAATACTTTTAGGAAGACATTCTTTACTGAGAGGGTGGTGAGGCACTGAAACAGGTAGTTGAGAGCATTAGGGAATGCCCCAGCCCTGGCAGTGTTCAAGGCCAGGTTGGATGGGGCTTTGAGCAACCTGTCCAAGGCAGAGGGGTTGGAACTAGGTGATCCAACCCAAAGCACTTCATGGTTTTATGATTCTACTGTATAGTGTTGCAGCAGAGCCATTAATATTTTCCCTTGGCCATTGTGGGCAGGAAATGAGAACATACAGGTCACACATTCCACCAGGACCTGGAAATATCTGTGTATGAAGAGGCTGACAGCTTGTCTTTTGAAAAGAGAAATCAACTATTTAAGTGACTTCTAAAATCAATTCTGATTTCTGTTGGGAACTGAGGAGCCCTATCATCCCTCAAAGGAGGACAAGAGGAAGCTTCAGCTGAAGATCAGCCTTCAAGGGGAAATGTTATGACTCCAGCTCTGAGCACTGCAAGTGGCAAGAATTTCTGAAGAGAAATGCTGGAAAAGTGAGGCAGGAAACAGTGAAAATGAGCAATTCCTCTTGTGGCAAGACTTGTTTAAAGGCAGGATAAGATGAAATGACAGCAGCTAGATCCATGGCAAGTCTCTGTTTTGAGCTGAGAGGTAGATTTTTTATGGGCTGTCTCAAGCAGGTTGTATGTTGGGGTATCTGCAATGCCGTGGCAATTAGAAACTGTTCTGTCTACCCTTGGAGCAACTGCATTCAGGGTGTTGGATGTGTTGCACTAATAGAAAGCTGGAATCACAGCAAAGCTCTTACTGGTGCTCAGGTTTGTACGTGTGTTGAGCTGTGGGTGAAATTCTTTGCAAAAATTCTCTATTGCCAGGAGTGGCAGATGGGATCTTAAATGCTTTCAGGTCTTTTTGACATCCGTGTCTGGATAATTGAAAGTCTGGTGGGATGATTTTTGAGCTTCCAAAGGAAACCTACAGGTTTTCTGAGAAAGATCTCAATAGCTTTGGCTGCAGTGGGGGAAGGTGCTGAGCACTGCTCAGAGGCCTCTGGGTGCAGAGGTTCCAAAGGAGCCACCTCTGTGTGAGACCCAGAGTCTCAGGAACTCTGCAGTCCTGATCCCCTGGCACCTCAAACCAACTAACTACTACTGAGAAACTGCCTTTCTCTCAGGGACAAGGTGAAATCATGTGTCTGTGGTGACACAGGAAATAAATGGCAGAACTCAAAATGTCATCCTCCATCCCAGCTCCTCAGTACTAAACGATAAAATTTACCACTTTCTGAGAGTGCTTTATGATGATATTTGCAGTTATTTGTGGTTTGCTGTCTATCTGGAAAGAAATTAGACTCTACTATTTATGATAAGTAATTTAGGACAGTAACTGTTTCTAATATTTTGCCCAGTTCTAAATATAATAATTTTAATAGGTACTGATTCTTTATAATTAAGGAAAGCTTCGTCACTATACTGTTGTTTTAAATAAAGGCTCAGCAAATGTAGATGCAACCCACAATCTGACAAAGACCAACAGCCTGATTAGGCAGCAATGTTAAATTTAAAACCAGGCAAGGATGTTTGACTTTATATGGGTTTTAGATGCATCTGCATCTCTGGAGAGAAGGGCAAGAGGCCTGGGACTGAGAGCAGTAAATCTTTAATTAAAGAACTGCTAACCATGCCTACTACATTTATAAATAACAAAACATTTATCAGAGCTTTTATCTTTTCTTGAAATCATCAGGCTGTACTAGATGTTGACAAAGTCAATGATTTATGCCTCAGATTTTTTTTCATTACCAAATACCAAAGATGTTATTATCAGTGAAATCTTCTGCAACCTAAATCTTGAGGCTTTTGCTGCTCTGCCTCAGGAATATTGTGAGCCTTTCTCAAAAGTAATTTTGGATTATGTTGGCCCAAGAGAAAAGATTAAGGCTGCATAATGAAGTTGCATCCAAATGGAAATGTTGAGTAGTTTTCCTTAAAAGGATCAGTGGTTTAAAAAAAGATAAAAAATAACAAAAAGCACTATAAGGAATGTTTTAATTAATTTTAAAAATTAAGATACCTTGTCAAATACTAGATTAAGATTAAGATACACTTGTCAAATACTAGATTTGTTCATTATATTACAATTGAATGTTTGCATTCATTTTTTTCATTTCATGGCTGGTGGAGGATTCTGACATATATGCATACATATATACATACATATCTGTGTGCACATACATGTATGTTAGATATAAGGCCACAGATAAATATACACATCCTAAAATGGCTGTCATCACATTATGTGGGCTGCATGGACACACAGTGTCCTACAACAATTCTGATATTCCCTTTATTATTATGTAGTGAGTTAATGTTCACCATTACAGTGAGTTTGCCAGTAGTTTGAATACTGAACACTTATGAAGAAAAATTATGGAATACTAAATTGGCTCTTTTTCTGTGTGCAACCTTTTTCTCTTTATCAAAACGAAGTTCAGACAGGACATTTGCTATTCTGCATTTGTACTCTCTTGCCTTGACTATCCTGGCAAGAGCCAGCTCTTGGGCTCATTCAGGAAGTTTCAATGTTTTAAATGCAACCACAATGTGTAGTTGGCCAGATCCTTCAGGGAATGAGAGGGCAGGTAGTATCTGGCATGTTTTGCAGATACTTCAACAAGTTTGAAGTTCTTCAGACCCAAGAGCATCCAGTCTGTAAGTTAATCACCGATATGTCCTCAGCTGTTGGTGAAAACAAAAATCTGTTGTAAATTAAAGTACTTTTCTCAATAGCTTTACGTGACTTTGCCTCTATTCAGGCTGTCTCTGATGTGAGTGCTCATGTTGAGCTTTAGAGTATACTTTTGTGTATGTTTGTAACTGATTGTTTCATTTGACTTTCATTATATCTGACAGGGAAATAAATGACTGTTTTATCAAAGCTTGTGAATTCAGCATTTTTTCCCCAATTTTAAAATAGGCAATAACAAACCAGCTGAGATGTCAAACTAAACTTGCTTTATCCTGATACTTTTTTTTTGCTTTGAGAGGGTGGAGTGAGGTGAAGAGAACATGAGTTAGAGTTGATTTTTCTATTTTACACTGTGTTAAACTCCCAGTAACCCCTAAGAAAGAAAAATGTGTATTTTCAACTGTACATTCAGAAATGACTGTCTTGGATATACATGAAAAATACAAATGAGCTGTAGAGAAAGGAATATATATCTGGCCTTTCTTATTGTAACTTTGAGTATCTTAGAAAAAGACAAATTAATAGAGTAATGAACAATGGGAATGTGGAAGGAGAATTTTCTGGCTATGCTTTCTAATAATTTCTAACCTTTTGTGTATTTTTATTTCTCCTTTTCCTTTTTATGCTTTTCATATAGGACTGTTTTGTTTTAAGCCCTGCTGGTAAACAAGCATCACACAGCAGTTTTCTCACTTCCACCCCACACCAGTTGGGTGAAGAATTAAAAATGAAATTTGTGGCTTGAGATAAGAACAGTTTAATAATTCTAAAAAAAGTAAAATATAACAGCAGCAACAACAGGTATTTTAAAGAAAAGATTGATTTGTTTATAAAGTATGCTATGCTTTTTTGAGTGAATGACCAATACAAAAATAAAATTAAATTAATATGATTTGCATTCTTGTTTGGAAATATTATTGTCACAGACATATACCCTGTCTTAATCTAAGCACTATGTATAACAAAAAGAGTTCACTGATCCTTGGAAAAATGTCCATCATGATAGGACAACAAGCAAAATAAACACTCTTGAGATGAAGGATAATATGTATCAGGGACAAGGAATAGCTTTATCAACTGCTTTCCTATTTAATACTGACATTGCTTGTCAGTGGAGGACAGATTCATGAAGAAATTTGAAGGATTATCAGGAGATTTTAACTGAGATTGTGCACACATTATGAGATGTGAGAAGTCATGAATATGTTGGTGGGAATGAAGGCTGACCTCTAAGTAGCACTGCAAAAATTACAGGCATGAGAAAAACTTTTAAGTTGTTTCTGCTCCAAATTAAAGAGATGTAGGGCCCTTGAGAGAATAAAGAGCATAATAAGAAGCAAAACAAGGGCTCTTCCTTCAACCAATATATTTGTGTATATCAGTCCTGGCTTCTTGGCCTCAGGCCCTAACTAACAAATGGTTGAATAGCATTTCTCTGCTGCATGGGAGAGCTGGGAGAATAAGTGAGCTCTAACACAGCACTGTGATGCCAGCACCAGTTCATGCTGACTATACTAAATTAGGGGCAGGGTGCCTGGTCATTGTTCACCCATATGGTTAAATTTTCAGAACCATTTTGTTGCAAGTCAACTAAACATTTTCCAGAACAATTGCTGGACATTGTGTGGGAGTTAAACCTGGCCCAGGAGGAATCCTGCATAGGCAGTTTGGATGCAGCCACTCTCTTTGGACAGCACATTTAAGAGTATGGCTGTGGCAGGATGGTGCCAGCTGGCCTCAGGGCTGGAGAACATTGAGCTGGCAGGGGAAAGAGCTCTGCTGTGGTTTAGTACCTGCATGCAGCATTGGGGGACCATGATCACTGCCTGCCTAACTTACCCTGGCACACTGAGCATTTGGGGGAAACACTGAGCTCACTTTAAGGCAAATGGAAAAGTTAGGCAGAAAAATCAAGATCATCTGGCTCCTTATGCAACACCTTGACGTACCACCAAAATGCAGATTAGAAGGACCACATGCATTGGTCACCTTAGCAAAGGAGCACTGCAGCCCTGAATACAACCCAACACAGCATTAAGCTGTCTGCTCAGTCTTCCACATTTTCTGTGATTACTCTACAGAATTATCTGTACTATTGTCCTGTAGTGGGTTTCATTTCTCCCTCTCATTTATAGAATGAAGTATCAAGGACTGCACTTTTAACATGAATAATAGGTATCAAGCCTGAGGAGTAAGGAGGGCTGACTCACAACACAGAAATACTCTGTATCTTCATCTCTATACTACACTGGGACACAACTGCTTCTCAGATTGTTGTGTAACATAATGCACAGGATATCTGAGGGGCTAAGGAAACAGTGTCCCTGAAAGACCATTACTTTGTCAGACAGGTACCCTTGGGGTTGTCTGCCCTTGATCTTCCTCTCCCCAAACTCTCTCTTTAGATCCAGAACAGTCCTTCTGGGCATCTTAATGTTCTGGATCAACATGAATGATATTTTATTCCAAACAGGCTCATTTATAGGCGAGGTGCTGATTGGGTTGAATTGCTGGAGAATTCCAGACTTCTGTTTATTTCTCTTTGACTTTTCAGAGAGTAAAGGCTATGGGAATGACTTAAGCATGAGACCTTGAGAAAAGCATGATGACATTATCACTTACACTTGAAGCAAACTGGGTTCAGTATATTTGGGATGTGTCCACTCTTTTTCATCCTTTGTCTCTCATGTCCCTAGGAAGAGGCCTGCAAAGACTTCTCTGGAATACTTCAAGTCCAGCTCATTCAATGGGGAAAGTTCAAAGCCCAAAGACAGAATAGATGCCAAGCAAAGGAGCATGTCTAGACAAGCATGTGTCTGAGAAAAAGGTTTAGAAAAACTCCCTATACTTGCTTTTCTTTTGGACATATATTTTAGATGTGTTAATTGTTTGGGTTTTTTTAATTCATGTCAGTCATATGAACTATCCAGACAGACAGACATAAATCCTAAATTAGAGTCAGCATAAACTGTTCAATCAGGCTGTAAAATCTGTGCTGGAGGTCTCAGCTCAATGGGTTTCTGTGATGGCCAGTGATGGACAGGATTTGTGATGGAAGAATTAGCTGAGGTCTAGGGCAGCTACCACGTTGGTCCCTGTTGTATCCCTAAATTGAAACTCTAGTGCTGCTGGTGGATTCTGAAGTACCCCTGTGAATCCAGGTCTTCCAAAGCTGTCCACTGGATTCTATCCTTTGCCCACAGCCTAGAGCAGCCAGGGAAGAACAGTGTTTGTCTTGGACAACTGCAACAGCTTTCACGGTTGCTGGGACAACATGCTGTCACTTAACAACCCATAGTTTTGCCTCTGATTGAATGATCTAAGAATAGCTTTTAGTTGCAAAATCTCTTCCTCCACCATTTCTACTGCACACAGGCCTGAGGAGGTTTCTCTGCTTCTCCTGACAGCTTGGGTCACATCCTTGGATCCTGGTTCTTATTCCAGGCCAGGCCTTTGGGCTTCCTTCAAGGCAGTGAATCTTTATAACCTTGGCTCATGAAAGGAATCTACAGGATAAATCCATGTATATGTGTTTCCTTAGAGCAGATTCCTGAAGAAGCAGAGAGGTGCAACATCTGGACCAGGTAGAGAGTTTGTTCAGCAGAGCTCAGCAGACTGCACCAGCTGCCTGGCTGTCTACAAGCTGCCAGATTACAAGAGACCAGTCCAGAAATCTGGCACTGAAAGATCTAGCCCCTTTTTTGTATTTACTGTGTTTCCCCAGCTGGTTTTCCCCCTCATGTTGGTCAATAACTACACAAGTTACTCTGTGTACAAATGTGTGACCTGAGCTTATGAGTCTCATCCTTACCGAGGGTGAAAAAGAGAACTGTTAGCTGGGACATTCGAGAGCAGAGTACTCATGTGCTTCACTGGAACTGTTTCAGAAGTGTGTAGAAATGGAAGACAGACACCTTAGGAAGCAGAAGTTTAGGTTAAACCTCTCTCTGCATGAATTTTAAATAAATATTTGTCAGTTGGCACTCCTCCTTCTGAACATCTTTCATTTTGAATAAATGCTGAGGAAGAGGTGGAGACAGGCAGAAAAACAGGGGCTGACTGGTAGAAAACACACTTATCAAGGGTGTGGGAAACCAAGGCTGGAAGGCTCATAGATCTAACTGAGTTAAAAAGATGTGAACAGCATCAGCAAGAGCAGCTGAACACTTAAAACCAGACCTCAGTGGGTTGTGAGGGCCAGAAGACAGACTGGCAGCTGGGCAGTGTTTGAAAGAGGGTAAATCTTGGGACACCAGTACAGCATGCATTTCACAGATGAATTAGAAAAGGGCTGTGGGAGGCTGCAGCAGTAAGAAGAGTGTGAGCTGAAGGCATGAAAGTCTCTGTGAGAAATTTTCTTCACTTTAGCTGTTATTTTTATTGCATGTCTTGAATAAAGAGAATTGGGTGAAGAGTATGCTGGAAAAGGAATGAGCACTGAGAGTGGAGAACAGCTGGAGTATTTCTGACATACACTTCTTTTACTTGCCACCCTATTTATGGGGCTGTAGGAATGTGGAGGGGAAAAAAGTTTACAGCTTTAATATTTCTTGTGAGCAAAATCCATACAGGATCCATATTGGAATGTGAGTGCAGAGAACAAAAGGATGTGTCTCTGTGCCAGTGTGTGATTAACTTGAGTGCAGGGTTTGTCTATACTATGATTTAAAGTTGCTGGACTCTTTTCCTTAAGTGTTCGTTACATACAGATGTGCATAAAGCCTTTCCACCCCAAACATTAAATATAACTTTTAAAGGAAAAATAGCTATACATTTATTTAAATGGATTGGGGGTTTCTTTTTATAAAGTAAATATTTATTTAATTTTGTTATTTAGTGTTATAGCCAAAATCAACAGACTGTCTGTTACAAATAATGCTCCAGGTACAAGTAGTTTTTCTTCTGGAATATAACCTAATATTTGGCAGAATGAAGACTTGTCCTGCCATGTTTAGTTGAGCAATGGCGGTTCAACATTTCCTTGATATCAGTGGAGATGAGGGGAGCAGAAAAATGTACAGCTTTTTGCTCACAGACCTCTGTGGGATAATATGCAAATCATCTTCAAGTCCATGCTGCCTCTCAAGGACATTTACATGACCATATGCCTGTGTTTCATCAGAGAGGAGATTTGCAGCTGGGTTATAGGCAGGAGAAGGGTGGGCATCGCTCTCAGATTTGGCACAATATCTCACCTTTCTCCATGTCTGATGTGGGATCACCACATAGGGGGAAACCTGGGGCACTGTGGGGGTACCTCATGAGGCACAGGGCTTGGGGGATACAAGCTCTACCCCAGAGCACTGAAGATATGAAGACCTCATGGTTAAACAAAGCCTGGGGTGATGTTCATGGGAGCTGTGAGAGATTCTGATGAGAAGGAATGTCTAAATGAAAGATTGAGCTGGCAGCAGAATAACTTGGTGTTCAATGAGTACAGTTTCTTGAAAGAGAGTCCCTTGCCAACTTTGCACTGTGGGTCCTCAAGGGACAGGTATGCCACTTCCTAATCAAGCTCACCAGAGCCAACAAAATGAGTAAATACAAGAAATTCTGCCTCCATGAGCAAATTGCATGTTTGAGTCCTCATCATTGCCATCAGAAGGGGATGCAGATCTAAGGAAATGCAATGATAAAAACTTAGGCTTGCCATAAAAATTTGGTTGTATTGAATAGTCAGTTTCTGCTTTGATGTGATAACTAGCTATAGAAACAATTCAAATTACTTCTATAAGGAAAGTTTGTGATCAGCTACAAAAGTAAATTCAGACTGTTAGAGCTTTTTTTCATTCACTGTTCTTGTGCATTTGTGCAGTCAAAGATCTATGAAAAACTAGAATCTGTCCAGAAGCCACACTTCATTTGTTCAAGAGAGAAATTTCGTTTAGGGATTAAATTGGTATAATACTCAAGCACTGAAGCCAATAGTAACTTTGCAGATGATTTGTATGGGAACATGACAAAGTCTTTCCCAAAGACATAGTGTACAATTTTGTGGTAGAATAATCATGGAAAAGACAAATCAAAAAGTTAAAATTTTACTCTCCTTAAGTCAAGTAATTAACCCATAGCTCTTTGAACAAATCATAGGTCAGATTGCAGGGAGATAATTTTTAAGAGCTATTAATTTAGGAAAGATTCTATAATTTGATTGGCTAACATCAATTTTTTGAACACCAAATATTTGATTGAAATGATTTACTGACAATTTTTTCCTAGCTCTTTAACTGATACATCATCACACAACCACAATATAAATAATGATATTTAAATGTAAATGTAAAATCGTAATTATTGGATAACATACTTGCAATACCAGTACAGTGTTTTAGAATGCAAGTAATAGGATTTGATAAAATAATAGTACAGCAGTTGTGATGTTTTTGTATAGTTAGAAGTACCTTTATTCTCTAATACAATTAATTTTACTCTTTATTTGCTCTTGGGATAAAACATTTACAGTCAGAATTGAAGATTAATGTAGGATAATAACACAAAATGGGGGTAAAATATGGTATCAGTTTGTGTAATGGCATGTTACATGCAGCTGTTTTGAATTATATTACCTTTTTATTGATGTGTCCAGAATGTTTTTTACAGCTTAAGCATATGGGGGCTTTTAAACCTACCAAGTATAGCAAATTGCAGATGAATTGGTCCATGAGGATGGTTTTAAAAAAAGTCTCTTAAGGTATATTGTTGAAATTATAACATGAAAAAAACAGAGGTACTGGAGGAAACTTTGACCTACTGGAATTCTGTTTAAACTACTGTAACAGTAGTCATATTGTGCAGTCATTCTATTGCAGCATTTGCTTCTTGATGAGACTTTTACTTAGACTACTTAGACAATGTAAGAATTAAGGGCATTAATCGCTATTTAATGTTGTTTTCAAACAACAACTCAGGCCTTGTCTTCCACGCTAAAAATTATTAATTTTTTACTTGGATTAACTAAAATATACATACAGCCCTGCAGTAAAAATGGGCATTAAAGACAGGGAGAGGTAAATAAAAATGGTCTGGTAACCTTTTCCATAACATTTAGTAGTGAATCAGATGTGTCTTACCTTGATTGTGTCAAAATGGTGGGCTGCCATTAGTTGCACTGAGATGTGGCTGTATTCTTGCACTAATAAAAGCAAATCTTTGCACAAGGCATTCTGACTTGCCTTCCAAGCTGGAAGCCTGCCCACTAAAATGCTGTAGTTACGGTTATAGAACCATATAATTTACCTTAATTGGTTTTCCTTTCTGGATTTTACTGGCTGCTGCTGTTTTCCTGAAGTTTCGTTTTCTATAGGAATTACAGTGCTCTATAGTGTACTATATAAATAAGATATACAGCATCAGTAGAAGAAATGCAAATTTCTAGATATTTATTTTCAGCATGAGTCAAAACTGATTTGTAGAGGGTCACAGATAATCCTTGACTTTACTACCAGTCCTGCTTCAGGAAGTTCTGAATGTGCCTTGATATTTTATGTCATCACTATATTGGTTATTGATGCTACAGAATTAGGAATTTTGGAGGGTTCCTTTCCCTTATACACAAGGGTAATAAATTTACATCATGAATAAAGGTGACACCTAAATTAATAAGACATGAAGCAATTTAATTTCACATTTTTACATTTTAAAGATAAATGTATGCCTCTTATTTTACAGATGTAGAAGTCTACATTTCACAGGTCACTTTTACATTTTTAAGACTAAAGAATAATGCAATATTTGTTTCTCAACCAGCTTGCATTACTCTGATGAAACAACCCTCAGTAAAAGCTATTTTGAACTTCCCTGAAATGTTGCCAAGGGATGCATGATCTAAATCAGGCCAACAAATACAGGGTCATCCTCTTGTTACCAGAGATATGCTAAGCACTGCTTTAATGGTTGATTGCATGACTATCATGTTCTATTTGGATGCCTTTCCATTGCTGCCAGATTTCCAAATAGACAATAGAAGGAAGAAAGAGACAATAATTCTGTCTGAAAGGTTTAATAAAAAGCAAGGTAAAAAGGTAAAATTGACCAGCGGTCAGAGAATGAGCAACAATCTGAATTTTTCTTTAGTTCTGAACAAATAATTCCTGTTTGAAAATACAGGTAGTGATCTGTAGCACTGTGGGAAATACAGAACCATACTCACTCGATTTGGGTTGAAAGGAACCTTAATGTACAGAAATGGAATGTTTCTGTCCTGCTGACCTTGATGGTCCAAAAACTCTTGCGTAAGACAAATTGGAAAAGTGGTCTACACCAGTTATACCATTTCAACTTCAGGGAAAATCAATTACTGTGAAGGACAGGAAAACCAGAAGCACGAGGATTTATTGTGGCAGAACATAAGTCACAACGGTATGATTCTTGTTATTCTATAATTTATTTGCAAAATCAAGAATCAGTAGAAGTTGTTTTAAAGAGAATATATATTGGGAAAAACCTCTATACATCTTTGGTTTTGAACAGTAGGAATGTGATTTATATTTACTGTTCTGTGACTCCACTTCTGTGCTGCAGCAATACCATTATTTTAAGTCAGTGAAAAACTACAGTGACCAAGGGGCAGAACAAACCTGATGATTGCAAGAAGCTTAGCAGACTAATGCTCTGAGACATCCATTCTCTTCACCTGCTGAGTTAGGCATTGTGTCAAAAGACACTTGATGGGCATCCTTAGATACTTGAAATATTTGCTGCTTTCCCTAAGCTCAACTTCTACCCAAATTATATCTGTGGATGGTGACGCAGCCATTTCTGGATATTCTCATATATCTCATATGCAGGAAGTGTCTGATATAGATGGGGTGAAACTCACTTTAAAAGTTCTTTTCTCTCTTTATGGATTATAAAAAGGACTTAGATTTCTAATCTAGAATAGATGAGAATAAATGCTTTTAGATATTTAAAGATACGTAAGAAAAAGCTACTTCTATTTTACTCCAGGTTCTCTCCCTGAGAATAGAAAACACAGTTCAGTTATAGGACAATATAAAATTAGCAGTATAATCTATCCAGGCTTTTGTTAATCTAGGCTATCCCATTATGTTCACTATGTAACCTTACTGAGAATTAGATTATTATCAGATTTATCAAGAAGATGCCTTAAAAAAAAAAATAAAAAAGTTGGGTTTTACTTAGTGTGAAAGTAGATCTTTCTTTGGAATGGAATGAATGCTTTAAAGGAAAACACTTATTTCTATATTTATTAGCCATCACCTACTGTATCTTCTGAGTGCTAAAATTCCAATCAAAGCAGGGTATGATATAGGACACAGAGCCTTTCTCAATAAAGGTTGTTAGTTTTCATCTCATATGACCATATTCACAGTAGGTAGAGCATCTCAAGGATATCTGTGCCCCTCCTAGTTATACATGGCAGATAAGAGTGACCTGGAAGGCAATGTGGACAGCTAAATTTATGAAGATCACTATCTGACTGTAAAACATCTGTCTTGAGGACCCCGCCAAAAATCCACTGCTGGCTGGCTAGCTGGCAATTACACACAAACATGCTGTACCTGTATGTCAAATACAAACCAGCTGCAACATCACTCTGCTGATTCATCTGCCCAGCACACCACAAGCAATTCACTTGACTTATGATGAGATAGAGCTGAGCTGCGTGATGGAGAAACAAGAACAGTAAATCGGCTGCCAGTCAGCTATGCCTTTAACTGGATGAATATCCTTGGATAACACAACCACATGTGCTGCTATTGAGCTATTACCTACCCACAGGACCTTCAAAAGGTTGAGGGAAATAAACTACTGAAATTGGGTACTGTCTTTCACACAGTTAACTGATCAGAAAGCAGCTTTTCAAAGGGTCGAGAAAAGCATGTATTTGCAGCAATATTTACAGACATCTGCACCATTTTAATGATAACTGTTGCATCTGTTTGTGTTGGCAAACCCAGGCACATCTTGGTCTGAGCTCTTCTGGATGGCAGAAGAGCTGGGCCAGCTGTAAATCCTGCTGGGCTCTTCACCTCCATGGGATTAGAGGATCACAAATCACAGATCAGAGCAGAGGTCAAAGCCACAGTATTTCAGAGGTCTTAAACTGAGCACCTCAAAATCTCTGTTCCTGAGCCCTGTTCAAGTTATTCCATGTTAAAAGTTTGTGAAAATGCTTTTTCCACCTTTCTTGTGCTCAAATGTTAATCACTTTCTAACTAGAACCCATGAATTAGGTAATCATATTCTACTAGAACTCAATACAGTAACCCTCAACTCAAAAGAGCTGTCAGTGACTCCTGGCAAGGGTGAGAATGGAAACCATTAAAACCATTCCTTTTATTGATAAAAGTTGTGGAATAAATATGCAATATAATTATGTCTGTTCTAAAGGAAGCCATCTGTCCAGTTTCTCTTGTACTAAGCCACCCTGATGTTGCTCAGAAACCAGTGTATATTGTATTTACGTATCATGGGATCCTTGTTATCTTCAAAGGATTTGGGGTTATGCCCTGAAAGTCCTGATCTATAGAACCTTTGATATTTCCTTTGGGACACAACTCTTCTACTAAACAGAAAATGTTATCAGGAAGTTCTTTTCCTTTCACTCATCTTTCTCTTAAATTTTACATTTTTTTAAAACTAGCCTCTTTTTTTTTGATTTGTTTGTTTGGGTTTCAGGTTTTTATTACTCTACTAAATAACTCCTATTTCATTAACTATGCTCATCCTTGGAATGGACTCTTCAGCTACTGCTTCCCTTAGCTATATATGTTAGAATTCTTAATATTTAAAGGCTAACTTTTCTTTCCCACCCTCCCCTTAATTTTCCCATTGTGCCTCTTTATACCACCAGGCTAAAGCCAGGGATGAAACAAGAATTGTTGAAATACCACGAGTATTTATGATGTCTGGAACTTTCTGAAATACTGTGAGAAAGCCCATTCTTGTGAGACTTCCAACTCAGTCTTAAGATTCAGATAAGATCAGGATAACAATCCAAATCTTTAGTGATATTTATCCACATCTTCTGAGATTTGTTCATCCCTATTAAAAATAAATATATATTACATAGTATATGCATCACTCTGATGCATTTTGTCCTCCCATACTTTTTCATCCTATATCCCATTCAGTTGAGTTCAATGTCCTTTAGCATCATTAATAAATTGAAACAGATTTAGCGCCTTATTCTTGATCCCAAGATAACAAAACACAAAAAGACCATAAGTAAGACCATTTGTAAGACCATATTCAGACTCAGAAGACATCCACTTAGTTTCTGATGTGATAAACAAGTCACTGTCCAGGGTCCCACCCTGGTTTCCTACTCAATTCACACTCTTGCACAGCTTCTTCTGTAGCTCTGATGTCTGAACTACCCCTGCTTAGTATCAGAACAGAACTTGGCCCATAGAAATCATATGTATCAAATTTTGGCAGAAGACCCACCAAAAAAGATGTTTTTTTATAAAAATGCAGCCCAAAATGAGCACCACCACCCAGCATTCTATCTCCCATGTAAGCCAATCTACAGTGTGATCATCTTCCATTCTTCCCCACTGCACACATCTGGATAAGCAATTATGAAAATCAAAATAATGAAAAAGTCCACATTTTATGCCTGCTTAAGCTGTCACATCTCAGCATTGTGACGTCTGGCACCATATAAATGTCAGATGCAATTGACAATGTAGGTGCATTCATGAAAAACACCTTAGTCTTGACATTTTGAGGGGGGAAAGCTTCATTTTGGAAGAAAATACTTTCAGGATGACTGAAAACTAAATAAAATTATGTTTCATCTGCATTTGCCACCATTACTATGCCAGTCTCCTGCGGGGAGCTTGTCTGCTTGCTTTCCCTTTGGTAGTTACAAGCATTCTTCCAAAACTATATACTTTTAGAAACCTGAATGTCTAATGATCTCCACTACTTATTCTTGGCAGCTTCAATTTGTGCTGAAGAAAAAAGGGAAAAAAAAATAGCATTTTAAGTGTCTTTTTGTGTCTTGTTCCATTATAATACCTTACACTCTGTCTTATCTCAGCTTCCAAAGTTGATAGGAACTGTATACCCTGTATTCTTATTCAGCTGCTAAAAATTATTAGAAGGGCCTAACCTGTGTATACAGTGATACCTTTCCACTGATTTTCATTGAAACAGATTGGTCCTCATCAACATAATTAACAAAGCAGAAAAATCTGGGTCAAATTTCAGCTGCATTGTTTTTTTCAGTGGTACATTATACATTGAGACCGTGTCTGGTCTCAATAGCTTCCAACAGATTTTGAATATTAGGTGATGAAGACAGGTCTTCAAAATTTTTGAGTGTTCATCTCAGAAAAACACAGAAATCTGGCTGCCTGGCATATCTGCTAAGTCTACAAAATAACACAAGTAGAAATTTAATGTCAGCAATGTTAACATGAGATCTCTGGTATATTGTAGTTCTCACTGGATTTATTCAGTTCTTTTTTTTTTTCCCTTCTTCTTTCCATGCCTTTTCTTTGCTTTCATGTTGAATTTAGGAATTTGCAGCTGTTTCTTGGGTGAAGGCAGATGAGAGGAAGGGGTTTCTTTCCAGGCTTGATCCTCAAATCTCAGGCCAGACTATGATCCTTAAATCTGTATAAGGAGAATCCTTTCTTTAAAATTCCTGTTCATCCTGAGAAAAACTGGAATTAACCATTTCAGCAGAACCTTTCTTTTTCCTCAGAAACACTTTGGTGTAGGCTCTTCACTGGTAGGCTCTTCACTTTGGTGTAGGCTCTTCATCATGAGATGACATAGTAACACACTAATTTTTATGTGCACCAATCAGTTTTGGCATTAACTTTTTTCTAAGGTCCAAAACCAATTTATGGCCAAAAAAAGTCCTTTGTAGTTCAGCTCCGTAAGAAGCACATGGTTTAAATACCAAGTCTTTCTTAAAGGTGATTTTTCTCATATGTTCAAAAGCATGGCTTGGACCACATCTACAGAGAACAATTTGGATCCTGTTAATAATGAAGAAAACACAAAAAGGTTTCTCAATAAGAAAAATGCTGCAGACACATCATGTACACTCCTCCAAAATGTGGCTAAGGCCCTTTGTTCACCAGCCTGATGTGAAGTTTCTATATCATGCTGCTGCTTTGTCTTGGTTTCATCTTTCCACTCCTCATCCACTATTTTTTGGGACACAAAACAGCCCAGCCAGTAGAGTTGGAGACAAGGGCTTGACCGAGGTGAGAGAAGAGTCATTCAGGCTCCTGCTGGAGACTGCTGCAAATGACTTCAGAGGAGCAGGAGTATTAATAGACCACTCCCAGTGGGACAGTGAAAGCTTAGGAAATTTAAATGGGTTCACAGTTTCCAGAAATGAATTCCCTTTGTCGTAAATAATTTAATGACATAGACACAAGTCCTGATTTAATGGATGTTTTTCTTTTTATTTATCTGGAGTTGCCAGCATGTCTTTACTCAAAGATGAAAATTTGTCTGGTTTTATACTAATTCAGAACAAATACAAAAAGACACAGTTCTTGTATAGCTGTGATAAAAAACATGAAACATATTACACAGGAGAAATTGCACAAGTAGATGCAAGAGATCAAAAGCTGTTTAGTAATCTAACAATCAATTAGTTAATCACTATTATTTGCATGAGAAAGGGGTCCAAAGTCCTCTGTCAGACCTAAAATATACTGTGCTCTGTATATTTTTAGAGACATGACTAAACACAGTCCATGGTCCAAAGAAAAAACACAAAATTATGTATATAAAGTAATAGTAAAGAAAAAGAGATAAATTATAGGAATAGCAAAATCTCCAGGCACTGTGGGGAAAGCATTTAATATTTAGTTGCTCTGATTGATTGCATGCCCATAGTTCTGTTCATAGTTCTGTTCAGCTTAGCCAGTCAGGGCAGGTCAGCTACAAGTGAAGGAGCAAACCACAGGCACATGTATGTTCACCAAAATGGACACTAATATTTGGTGTCATACAGAATTCCTAATCTTCCAATGAAATCCTAATTAGAAAAATGTATTCACTTGATTTCACTCATTTTCTGACATACCTTTGTGCCAAAGTACTATCTTTAAAATGCTTTGTCATTATTCAGAGTGGTCATTTCCTTTATCCACAAGTGAATTGACACAATCTTGGTATCAGCTGGATAGGTCAACAACTTCTGATCTGCTGAAGGAATCAGCAATTTGAAATAATCAGCCAATATTTTTGACCTGATTTCCAAAGAGGAACAGTGAGCTGGATATGCCATAAGGGAACTCTTTTCCAATTCAGAAGTCTTGTGCAGGGATGACTTCTACATAGGATATACAGATCTTTAACAGAGACTGAAAATAACAAATCCTCAGGGAAAAAAATTCTATTTCTGCTTTTATAATTTTAAAGTGTAGCTTCATGTTTCACAGTTTACCTTGATTCCAAAACCTCTATTTCACGTGCTTCAGTTTAAAGATAATTAAATAAAGGTCTACAGTATGGAACCACTCCATAATTGAATACACACATTAAATTCTGTCTGATGGGCCTTCAAAAGTAATCCAAACATCAAATTCTACATAAAGTTCAAACGCACACCTTAAATTCTGACTACATAAAACTTTGTCTATGTGCCCATATGCATTGGGTACACAGAGTAAAGGATTTCTAATATATGGATGCCTCTCCTCTACTCAGAAACTTCCATATAAAACAGAGCAATAGCAAGGCCTCTAAAGGGGTTCTTGAACACTTGCTCTTCTTCCTTACTAGGATATAGAATTCTCTGTTGGAATGGGATTAAAAAATAAAAAAAAGCATAGTGGATATGTGATTTGTATTGTGCACATAAGACTGGCTGTAGCAAAATTGTTATCAAAAAGGAGGGGATTGCAGGTTTGGGGTTTTGTTTTTTTTGGTTTTTTTTGTTTTTTTTTTTTTACTGAAAGGCACTCATTCCAGAACCAATTAATCTTCTCTGGAAGTTCATGCAGCTGCCAGATACACTCAGATGAGTGTGCTCTGTCCTCTGGTCTCCTGTGGCTCCTCCTGGCTCCTTTTTGTGCCTGGGCTCTGACAGGAGCAGCCTTGGCGGTCCTTGATGAAAATGCAGTCTTAAAGGAAGCTTAGACCTGGTTCATTACTAGCCTTGAAAGAAAGAAAGAAGTTACATCTGGAAATTGCAGAAAGGCTGTAATTCACACAAGATAAAGTTGGATGTATAACGTAAATAGAATTGGAAAGTTTGTGTTGTTTCAACAGATTGGTCTGTTAATGTATGGCCTGGTGTAGCCAGCTGTATTTAAATATATATACACACACATGTATACACATAGATATGTGTATACTTGTAGACATTACAAATCTTAGAATGACAGAGTCAATCTTGGAAGTGAAATTCAAATTAAAAAGACATACTTTTGTCCAGCTTCTCACTGTAAAATATAAAGAAAAAGAACCTTCTAAAGTGAGTCTTTCCCTGTTACTTATTAGTAACTATATCATATTATAATTATTCCTCTTTATTCACTACATAAATGTCCTTATTAGATATTGACTCTAATAATGTTTGGAAGCCTGGAAGGAGAAATTTCTGACCTTGAGGAACTAAGAGTTCCAGAAAGATTATTAAATTTTGGAGAACAAAATCATTTACAAAGTAATGTTATGGCTGTGTGTAAAATGTTCTTTCATAGTCCATCTGAACACTAACACCTCATTTGCCAGCACAGTCCCTGAAAAGCTGTCTCAACTGTAAAGAAATAAAAGCCATACCAGACCCTGCAAAGCCAGAACTTAACTCACCCTACAAATGTGTGCTTAAATATAAAAACTTACAAAGAAGTTTCCCAATCAAACATGAATGTGTAGGTCTTGATACTGAAAGTTTAATAAGCATTTAAAAGCTGCTTTGTATGAACTGGTAGGAAATGGTCACTTTAGGTTTAATGACTTTTCTCTAATTAAATTTTCCATAATTTATAGCAGATGAAGGTCCCTTGCTGACTGTCCTTTACTATATGACCATGCCCTACCTTGTATCTATCCAAACATCCTTTTAAATTATTCAACTGTTAAACTATTTGGTGTCAAAATGTTTCTGGATTGGTACTTAGAGTTTTCATGTTTCTTGCTTAACATTGGTTTGTAGTTTCTCTGTACATAAATACATCAACCTGCATTAAAAACAGAGCCTTTATCTACACAAGTTGCTGGGGAGTAACTTTCCCTGGTGCATAGGACAAGAAAAAGCATTGTTTTCTCTTTGATTTAAAGAGTTGATTTATAAAGGTTTACTTGTAAAGCTTCTGTTTCAAATGTGCTAACTCCAGAGTTTTTATATATTGCCCAGATTTATTTATCCATGTTTACAGTCTGAATTATAAACTGCATGCCTTCTGACTCAGCAGAAATCTTTGATTTAGTACAACACTTTAAGTTTTTTAGTAGTTCAGTATTTAAATGAATTCAGAGAAATTACAAACAAGTCAATGCATAGATCTTATTTCTGTTCCATTTCAGTTTTCTCTTTTAGAATTTTTATATTGTAGAATATACCCGAAAAAAATCACTGTGAGAATGAGGAAATTTCAAAAAGTAACGTTAACCAAAACCCTCCAATAATCAGATTTTCTGGGTTTTGAATGCCAGTACAAGCAGGCTTCTAAATCACCTAAACACATTGGAAAATACTACTTTTTACTCCTGCAGTTGAATAAAACCTTTTTCTGTGTGTTCAAACAGATGCACTGTCTGAGCTCCCAATTTGCTTCTGAGCCATCAATATTTTGCAGATGATTTCTCCAACTGGGGTTATATACACACCCTTAATTCTCATTATTGGCATAAATAGTCCCTGACAGAGATGTCTGGGATGTACATTTATGTTAAGTGGTTTAGAAGAAATAGTAAAGAACTGCCCAGAGTAGAGGTAATACCATATTCTCTGTTTTCTGCCTATTAACACAAAGGTACAAACATAGTTATTCAGAACATGAATTAACTACAGTTCCCTGTTTCTCTTTCTGGTTAATAAATAGAAACTTCAAATCTTTAGGATCTGCTTACAGTTTGATGTGTTTTGTAATATGAATGGTTAAACCAGCTTTTGAGGAGAAAAACTTGCACTAACTTCATATGAGAATTTTTATTCCACAACATTAATTCAGTTTTAGGTCACTGATATATGAACAGAAAAAAAAAGCCATAAAAAAAGAAAACCAGAAGAAAGCAGTTGCATTCTTATATGAGTTATGCTGGGATTTAAAAAAAAAATTTCATTGTGTTCCTCGTCTGCCCACCCTTGTGATGCATTTGCAGACAATCTGAGTGGGAATGTGTGGCCAGGGTGACTGTACAGATAATCAGCTGTTTCTAAGTCAGTCCCTGTCCTTGCCATTATATTGAATACTGATGAGGGCAGAAAGACAACAGAAGCTGTCACTTCAGCAATGACCCATATCCCATATCCCCATTTAGAGTTTTTCCCTTGGGGGTGAATGTGCTTAAATACTCTGGAGCTGAAAATTGCTTTGTGGATAAGAAATATTGATAAAACATGTCTTCCCCCATGTGACATAAGCTAAATAAGTAATAATTTGTCTTGTTACACAGAGGTACAGAGGCCTCAGGTATTCTTCCAATCATTTTTGCCTGCTGGTACAAACCTGTCTGTTCATTCCATCAAGTCTAAACAACCACACACTAGATGCATCAATTGTTGTGCTCATTGCCATGGGCAGATATTTCATGAGACATCTTTATATATGAAAGTCACTTGAAGTAATTTTGCTCTTTTTAATGTGCAGTCATCAAACATCAGTGTACTTACAGTGAGAAAATTCAGCCCCTAGGAGCCAGAGAACGAGGCGAACGTGAGAAAACATCCCCATCTAGCGGTGCTGCCCAGGCCTGGAACACTGTCACCATCCGCTCCCACGAGCGGGGGTCGTGATGGTTCGTTTAAGTGATCTCAGAGTGCAAAACGCAAAACAGAAGGGGATTTCAGTATTGCTCAAAAGAAATGCACCTTTATTGAATAATCACAACAAACGCGATAGTGGAACTGGGAAAAGAGAAAAGACAGAAAGAGAGAAAGATAGAGAGAGGAAGACGGGATACAGCCAAAAGTGGAGACGAAGCCCTCGCAGTCGGTGTCTGCTCTGATGAGGTCCAGTCAATGAGGTTTGCCTGTCACGCTGGGGAGATCTCCAAAGTCCAGGTCAGCTTAGGGGTCTGATATAGTTCCAGCACAGGGCAGGGGGAGTAGGTAAAGAATTGAGTCTCTTGAAATTGCTGGAGGGTGATCATGAAGAATAGGCCATAAAGGGGAACAGGTACAGATAAGCGAGGCCCATTGTCTTCTTGGTCCAATGAACACACCTGCAGGCAATGGATCAGTGCCCCTGTCTCAGAATCATGGGGGTCTCGGTCTCAGTCCTTAGACAAGGATCTCAGTCTCAGAATTCAGTACAAGGGTCTCAGTCCTGAGAAGGGTGGCATCAATCTCCGTCCATCACGGTGGTCGTGAAGCAGATGAAGGGTTTTCCGTGGGGGACCGCCAGGATTGTTTCAACAAGTTCATTTGGCCAAGAGGTGGGGAAAATTCATGAGCTACTGTAAGCATGAAAAGGGCACATCGCCCTCTCTCTGAAGCAGCGTTCCATGATTTTGCAAACACTCCTGCAAACAACCACTTGGCAAACCAAAGCTCTGCTCAGAGTTCTCGTGACCTTGGCAAGCATCCACCTCAAGCAGGCCAGAGTCCTGGTCAGGGTGCTTGCTGGTGGTGGTCCCGTTCTCTGGTCTTGCGATGATCATTAGACAGACGAGGGAGAAATTCAAGACTGTCTTCCACAAACACTTCGTGCCTTTGGGAAGGTAATTCAGGGATCGGAACAGTGACATCACAAGGCAGATTACATCAGTAACACCTCTGCAACTATGCTGGTACAACTGGCAAGAGTTGCATGTATAAGCAAAAGCCATCTTAATGACAGGGAAAGTCCTGTGATAAAACTGTGCATTACAACTGTGCCCCTGACCCTTCAGGTGTTGCTCCAATTCAGCCCAGTAACTGGAAATTTTACAAACTTAACTCTCATGTCCCACTGTTCTCATACTGAAGTGTTTTGATTGTTTTCCAAAGAGACAATCATGATTTCATTTCATGGGGAAAAAAAGATAGATTTCCTCAAAATTTCAGATGTAACCATTTAGAGAAACTGGCCCATCTCTCTCTTAGAATGATAATAACTATTAGGAACTCAAAAGAATATCAGTTTAAGATCATGCTAAATTGAATTATGTTACATATCAGTGTTTTATTGCAAAATATTCAAATGATGAATACAAAAATAAAGGAAGATACAGTTCATTCAGAGCTGGGTTATGACACTGCTTTGTGTCCTTGAAACATCATATTGATACAAGAAGGCAATCCCATAGATGCTTTCTACAATGGGAAGCAAACAGGAGCAAGAGGAATGGTTTCCTGGTTTCCTGTACCCATAGCTTGGTAGGTGGAAAACAAGACCACAGAAATTTCACTGAATTCAGGGAAATTTTTTGACTTTTCCACAGTGTAAGTGAAACCAAAATTTGCCCTTTGGTACAAGAAATTATCCAGAGAGATTCCCCTCTGAAGAGCTAAGTTCATGTAGACACTACAGACCTCTGTGCAAACACTGAGAAAGAATTTTCTACTTCAGATGTAAAAGCACATAATTCATAAACTGTGGTGGTGTTTCTTAACACACAACAGACACAGCTGTGAAAGAAAAACAGGTAAAACAAGAAATTTTCCCTATTCCACAGTGGGAAAGAACTAACAAAATTCAGAAATCAAGATTTTTAAAGACATAGAGGAAAGTTACAGACAGAGTAAGGCAATGTCCAGAAAGACATGAAGAGGCAAGGGTTGTCTCACACTGAGTGAGTGTGTAAAACACTTACTCCCACTTAATTTCTTAAATCTATTTTTGGGTTTCATAGTTCCTGGATCCCTTTGCAGGATTAAGAAAAATTAAAAGTTAAGAATATTATTTTCTTATTTCTGCTAGCCTTGATGAGTTCCTTGTTCATGTGCTCTTCATTAAACATAGAGTCTTTATGATGTGATCTTTTTCAGAATGAGCATTTCTACACAGTCAGCCCTTGGACACTCCAACACACAGTCAGCCCAATGGACACTCCAATATACACTTTATGGCTTTAAAGTGTATGTGCTCTCCACAGAACCACATTAAAAGTAAACAACCCTCTATATGCAAACTGAAATTATTTTCCTGAATGTGTTGCATTGCATGCAGTAATTTAGACATTTTCTACTTTAACACCTTTAATAAGAAGCATCAATACCAACTTTTAAGGAGGGGGAAGGAATTTTCTTGTCCAAAGACTGCCTGGGAAATAGTTGTCTTAGTTTGATCCCATGGCCTAAGCACAGATTTTCTGGGGTTCAAAATCTAAATTCCAGTAGTAACAACAAGTCATAATTTACAGTGCTCCTGGAGCTGTGCACCAAATTTAATAAGCTTGATAACTTGTTACTTGTTCATTTAACACTGGAGACACTTTGCTGCCAGACTGTGTAATCCACCCTCAACAAGGTGACCATAAATAATTGCCAATAAGTTATTTCAAGTTGGATTTTGTTGCTGGTAGGCATTACTCCTTACTGCCAGAAAGTAAAGGCCTGAGCTCCTTCGAGCCATCAGGAGAACTTTTTCTTGTTTCTATGGGTCCATTATTTTATCTAGAAGCTCTTATCCTGAAGTATATACTTTATAATTGTACTTCTTTTCGTCAAAATACAGAGACATAAATCCATACATGGAGCCATAGCTTCAATTAATTTACTATGCAAAGCAATACAGCAGTAAGGAAGGGAAGCTTTGAAAGGGTATTTGGAAAAAGCTGTACAGCCCCAGACAAATTTTAGAGTGGTGGTTTGCTGTTATGCAACTGGATGTGAACTTTCGTAATCTTGTGTTTAGCCAGTGGTCGATGTAAGGACATGGAAGGGACAGGAGAGGGCAGCAGAACACAGCCATGACCCCAGAGCTCGAGCAAATGGAAGGATTTTTAAACAAGCTATTGGTATGCTTGGAGGCTCTGCAGTATTCTGCTTCATTCTGGCCATGCCTGTGTGCCTGACTGAAGAATGTGTTTAATTGTAGCTATTAAGTTGTGAGTAGAAAGCCAAGAAAGATACAAAGCTCTCTGAAGAAATCTAAATTCAACATTTGTCAAGAAAATTATACTAACACTGCATTTATCCTTTATTTCATTTAATTAAAAGAGACATAGGCTCAGGCTTACAGAAGAGGTACTTAATTCCTATTCTTTATTTTTTGACTCTGAGGAGAATGCATCTTGGTTTACTTTGGGAGAATATTTTAAGGCTCCTTGTCCTGGTTTTGGCCAGAATAGAGTTAGTTTTCTTATAGTACCTGGCCCACTGCTGTGTTTTGGATTTAGGATGATAACAATATTGATAACACACTGATATTTTAGTTGTTCCTGAGCAGGGCTTGCACAGAATCAAGGCCTTTTCAATTCCTCACCTCACCAACAATGAGGCTGGGGGTGCACAAGAGCTGTGAGGGGACACAGCAGAGACAGCAGACCCCAACTGATCCAGGGGATATCTGAGACCACACTAAAGGGAGAAAAATATAGGAACGGGGTGGGGAGAGAGAGACAAAGGGAGAGAGGAGCCCCCGGAGTCAGAGATCAGTCCTCAGGGAGGTAATGATCAATGCTCCCTTTATTGCAAATCTGAGGGTACATTTATACCAGTGGCATGGGAATATACTTGATTGGATACAAAGCAAGGCAAAAAGCTAACATAGACTCAGTCACGTTGCAGATCTTAGTAGAGGTATCAGTAGAACATTTCGCTCCATATCTTCTTTGCTTATCCTCGGAACATCCTGCTTCACATCCCTTCTCCTTGGGCACATCTTGGCAGGTGTGTCCATATTGTCTGTCCAAGGGCAGCACATCTCTGCTAGCACGTCTCTCTGCTAGCAAGCTCACATGCAGGGTTGTGCAAGCAGGCCTCTCAGAGTAGGGTCTGCATAAAATGCTTTCTTCACCACACAGAGTCATGCTCAGCAGTTAAACCAGGGGGAACTTGGGCAAGGGGCTGCTGCTCAGGAAAAGATTGAGCATCAGTCAGTAGATGGTGAGCAATGCTTTTTCATTTGCATCACTTATTTTTCTTGGGGTTTACTCCTCCTTTTTGTTATTTTCTTTCTCATTTATTAATAATATTTATGTTATTTTGTAATTATTGTAATATTTTATGTCCACCTACCTGTCTTTTGACTTTTACCACTCTGATTCTCTCTCCCATCCCATCCTGAGGACTGAGCACATGGCTGTGGGAAGCACCTAGTAGCCCACAGGGATTAAAACATGAAGTAAATATTTTGAACTTTATTGTCAATGCCATTCCCTGTTCTTAAGATTGTTTTTTATTTGTGTGCATTTTCCCCATGCCAGATAAAACCTCCATGCATCCATCCTGGAACCATTGGTATGCCCTTTGATTCCCTGCTCTTGCAGAAGGGAGACAATCTCAAGGCCTCTGTGGTTCTGCTGTGTGGTAATGTGAGCTGAGGTCCTGCTGCAGGGGCTGCATGTGCCAAGCTCAGTCTGGGCACTACCACTGCTATTTGAGACTAATACTGACCCTTCTGTCACCTTTGTGCCACTGGCATGCCTATTGCATGGACATGGCCAATTAATTTCTCTTGTAAACTCTGGTATCTGAGTTGGTTCATATTTATTATACTGATGAACTGGTGACTTACTGTACTGGATGTTTGGATTTAATCATAGTCCTCAAGTCACCAAATCAATAAATTACTCCTGGTCGGCTCAAGTGTCTTTTTGACTAAGACTGCTGCTATCCAAATCCACCTAAAAGTCCTAATCCATGATCACAGCCTCAGCCTCTGCCCAGATTCCCTAACAGATGGAATTCACTCAGTCTGTGTGCCTGGAGAGCACATTACAGCACAGGTTTCTTTACCTCAGTGCCAAATTTTAATGGCACCTGGAAATGTCTGGGGACAGAAATACCCTGGATGTTCTCAGAACGGGGAAAGGAGTAGCAGCAGCTCTGTGACCATGGTCTCTTCTTCAGTGCACCTCACATACCATGGGGAGGGCAGAAAGGGCATCTTTGCCATCCATTAAACTCTTGGCCTCACTGTAAATGTGCTCAGCTCCAGTCCTCCTTGTCATGGTGCTGCCAGGTGAAAGCAATGCTTGCACTGCACACTGAACCTTTCTGCTTCACATCACACATAATTCACAGCCACAGTTAAATAATGCTGTGTCCTGCCTTTTAACCCTTCAGCCCTATAGTCATGATGGAATGAGGAAAATCAACATAGACAAAGCAAAATTACCAGTTTCCAGAAATGTTAACAGTCCACTTTGATCCTCAGATCAGGCAAGTCCTTCCTTGAAACATAACCAGGAAGCAGATCATGACTAAAGAGATTCACATTGTAGACTTAATCTTCCAAAGATCCAAGGAGTTTTATCAATGATTGCTAAAACTGAGGATGACAGAGCATGATTCATACACATAATGACTTCTGTCCTTTGGGATCTCAGTTGTGTCATTAATGGATTCCCAGATGTGTGATTTTTAATTACCACAAAAGGCAAGATATGCATGTTACCCAGTTCCCTCAGGCCAAATTGCTTTCATGTGCAGCAGTGAATTTTCACTGATTCTGCTGAGCAGGATTTTGAGAGTGTGACAGCTTCATGGGCTGATACTCAACACTCTCAGATGAGAGCTCTCCTGAACTAAGAAAGCTACCAGACAGTAGATGGAGGAAGTCCTATGAAAGCCTTGTAGAAACAACACCTCACTAGTGCTGTGATAAAATCGCTCCTTATTTCTCACAGAATTTGAAGCACCTGAAGTAGAAATTCAGTGCACTTTTCAGCTGTCTAGAAATATATTTTGAAGGTGTTGCAAACATCTCTATTTTTCAGACACACAATCAGTACCAGCCAACACTGTCTAATCTTATTCCACCTCACTGAGGAAGAAAGAGTTTAGTCCAGTGCTGACTTTGTAAGAGGTGTGTTGCTATAGGTAGGAGCAGACAGACTTACAGAAAGTGAGAGAGATGCAGAAGGAGTAAAAGGAGGAGGATTCTTCCCCAAAAGGGTTAGTCAAGACTTTGTGATAATTAAAAGCATGGTTTGAGTCTCCTTTTTACCTAAGTATAATCTTTCGGTACGATGCATTTTCATTTTGGCCTTGTGAGACAGAAGGTAACACTCTTTTACTAGCTGCTAGTATTGGTCAGTTTAGATTATTTATTCACCTGGGTGAATAGACATTGCTTTTTTTTCTCAGATAAAGTCTAAAGTCAAACTTAGCTTTGGTAGATGACCTGTATATAAAACAATGTGGTACTTGATAGAAGAATTTATCAAGGAATAAAACCTTGGGCTGGGGAGTCCTAGAGTTGTGTGTTTTCTTTTCCTTCTCTGATGAAGCCAAGGAGACATGAGTTGAACAGGGTGGTAACTGGTCCCTCTGGCCTTTACACTTATTTAAACAGTCAGGTGTTCCCAAATTTTCTGAAGCAGAGGGGGAATTTCTTTGAAGTCTTCAGGATATAACTCATCTGTCCGTGGCAGGCATAATTATCCTACCACACTTATCCTGTTGGTGTTTCTGGAATAAGAAAGAAGATTCTTTTTCCACTCTCTTTCTGTATTTCCAGACATTAACATTATGTTTTCACTTCTTGTAGCCACTGCAGAATGGAGTCTGATGAGTGAGTTATGCCTTTGGTGCCGGCTGACATCCAGCTGAACTTGCTACCAGAATTTTAACATCATGGTCAGCAGCAGCAGCATGCTGGTATGGGTTTTGCAGCAGTTCTCAGTTTCAGACATTTAGTTAGAGCAGTGTTTTGTTTCGTCTCCAACCTAAGACAAACAGTCATTTCTCTGTCAATGGCAACCGCAAGAAGCAAATTTTAAAATCTCACATGCTTCTAAAGCCAAAACAACACAAAAAAAAAACCCCAGATTAGTAAAAAGCAGCAGATTTGTGTACAAGTTAAAAATTACTGAAAGCCAGATTGTTGCTGTAGTGCCTCTACTGTACAACTCATTTAGAAGCAGCTGTTGGTCCTGTTTCAGGGAAAAGTTTACCCTTTCAAAAATCATTTACCTCTGGAGGTGACAATAGCAGGTCCCTGTACAGCAGCTCTCTCCCAGCTAAGCCAAGGTCCAGCATCCATTTAACAGCTCTATGTTGCTGCCTTTTCCAGATTACTGTTTCTTGGCATAGAGGAGTACATGGCAAAATAAAAAAAGGATCTAAGGTCTCCAAATGAAGACAGGAAGGCAGAAATGCTGCCAACAGCTTCTTTTTTTCTCCCCTTTCACTAAATCAGTCTCTACAACAGCCTGGTTCTTTGCTTCATTAGCTGTTAAGTAAAATCTTATTTGTATTTGTGTGAAACTGCTTCTATCTCATCTGTAGACCTTCAAGTACATTTCAGACACCCAAGTGCTATGTACAAGAACAGACAAGAATTATAAATTATTGTCTTGAGGCCAGACCATTTTAATTGGTTAGCTTGAAGTAGAACATGAAACTTGAGAGATCAGGGAGGCTGTAACATAAACCCTGGAGTACCTGAGAGAAATGAGGGTTGTCTTGTCTTTGTAAACTATTTTTCAGGGATCTGTGGCTTTGTGGGGCTCACAGCCTGTCATCAATCTAAGCACATGGGCAAACATTCAGGCTGGTTGTCAGGAAAAAAAAAAAAAAAATTACAGAAAGCAAAAATTGTCTTCTAACTTATCCTGTGTTTGCAATGCCAACATTTACCCACATTTCTCTGAGGAGCTGTTTGTGTCCTGCTGGAGTGGAACCTGTAAACTTCTGGGAAAAGGAGGATCATAGTGTCCCAGCTGCAGTACTGAGAATGCCTCTGTTGGCCTTTGTGCTGATATTTTGTTAGAGTTACATTTATTCATGCTTCTTCCTCCCCTTCTATGCATCCTCCATAGAGTGTTTACTTCTGTTAGCAGCTCACTCAGGTGACTGTTGGTGTCTTTTCTCATGGGTGATCAAAATTATGGGTTGAATTGTGATTTAGACATTAATCTACAGACTAATGTGCATGTGCTGAAACTACAGGGAAAGAAGAGAAAATATCATAGAAATTCATTACGATTTCTAGGTTGCTCAGTAGGACTTCACTTATCACAAAGATAAAAAACCAAACAGACAGGATGTTTACCTCAGTTAGCAGTCACAAATCAAACATCACCTCCTCAAGTACAGAGCAAACATGCTGCAATTAACTACTAAGTCTGTGAGATTGTATGCGTTGATCATTTAATAATGATTCAGAGGTGAATAATTTCTCTAGAGTAAATTTTGCTTCGTAAAATACTAACTACTCAACATCTGCCTGACTTAATAATATTTAAATTAAGTGGTTCTATGGCCAAAGATGATCTGCTAAATTGCAATATAATGTTTCAGAAAGAAGAAAATGAGTGATTGCAATTTTATTTTCTCTGAGTGCTATGAGGAGGCTTTATGGTTCAAATTAAAGAATTATTTTACTTCAATTTTCAGAAATGTAATTTTATGGTAACTAGAATTAGTGATTGTAGTTTTTAAAGCAAAGAGGATAAAACCCTTTCAGATTTCTTTACTAAAGTTCTCTTCTGCTTTAAGAACTACATTAACATAATAAGTAGACCAGACTCTTAAAACTTAGGGAAAAAGTTCAAGGCAAGCAATGGGAAAATGGAGAAACATTGGGTCCAGCACCTTTTACCATGTCCCCAGAGAAACTAGAGGGATGAGGTTACTTGAGCTCCCTTCTGAGACCCAAGTGGAAAGGTATCAAAAGAGGAGGACAACAGGGATCTCCTGAGGTGAATCGATGTTATTGGTAAAATGGTTGGAATTGCCAGTTTAAACCAGAGGTGAAAATGTGCATCAGCAGAGGAAAACAGAAGCAAGTTCAAGAGAAATCCATATATAATTAAGAGGGCATCAGAAAGCTAGTCTGAGATTTGTTGCATAAAATAATTAGTCACCAAGCTTTTGACAGCATCCAGAATACATCTGGTGTTTTCTACACATCTAGGAATGCTCATTTGCTGCTCAGAAAGGCTTAGTTTGAAAAAAATGGCACTGGACAAAAAGAAAAAATCTGGGTGGTATTACAGGGGTTGACCTGGATAGGTTCAATTCCTAAAAGCAGAATGTCTGATGATTTGAATTTATTTTATCATGACAGATTACTGAATTTAAATGTAATGCTGAAAAAATTGAAAATAAGTGTTCATTAACTATCTGAAGTTGTATTGAGGGACTTTTACAAAATCCTGGTGTGATTCGTTGTGACTTTTGTCACAAAATTGGGCAAAATGCATAGCAAAAAAAAAAAATTATACACTAATATCTTTGAATGTGGCAGAAGTTGCTAATTTCATAAGCAATTTGACATCTTTGAGGTGAAAAGAATCATTTCCCATCTTAGACCAATTAAGACATTTACAGAATATATTGTGATATAATTTTGGACCTTCTGTGTCAGAAATTGATGGTCTCCTTGATTCCACTCTAATTACTTGATAGAGCTACACATAGAAATATTTCTGGCCCTTCACAGAGCACTCAGTTCAGTGCTGCCTTAAATGCAGTTCTGCTCCAAGTCATGTCTAGTCCTGTGCTAACAGGTGCTCACCCTCTTTCAAATAGCACTAGGAAACTGTGAGAAGAAAGAATGATCTCTTCTCTCTGGTTATAATTTATCACCCCTCTGTGAGTGACATGTTCCATCAAGGCATCATAGTGAAAAATATTCAAGTTCCAAAATTTAATCTGAATATAAAGTATTTGATACATTCAGACACCCCTTCCTGGCCAGTTTTGCAATGTTTTTTTGGCAGCTGTCTGCCCAGCAGTGTGAACAGACAAGAAATGTTTGGATGTGATCTGGTACAATGCTGGGTCTAGAGGAAATGATTTGGTAGCACAAGTGTACTGGTCTGCAGTGATAACACTTACCTGTTTCTTGGCACATGAGAAGACAGGTCAGCTACTCTTAAAATATCCCAAACCTGAATCAGCAGTGAACCTGAGTCTAAAATTTGCATCATTTCTCAGGATGCTACGCATTTATAAAGTTATACCTTATTTTAACTGAGGTGAGTTTGAAGGGAATTTTGACCAAAATGGTTTCTGTGAGGAAATATCCCTTTGCTAGCATAGATGGAAATATACTTTCAGAGCTTTCCACATCCAAGGAAGACATTACAGTAAAAGAGAAACTGGAATATGGGTTTATTGGATATAGAAAATCAAGATACATTAATTACTCTGAGGCAATAGCAGGTTTTATGCTCTTATAAAATGTGTCAAAAATCCTTGACTTTTTCTTGTGCAAAACTCCCTTTTCTCATTCCCTGCCTAACCTCCCAGTTTTTGAACCTCCCAGATTTCTAAACAAATTATTTGTTCTTATGGCCAGCCATATGCAGGGGAAGGGCTTGTAGATCATATGTGGAGCAGTGATTTTAAGTTACAGGGATCTCAGACCAGTCAGCTAGCACAGGGCAGAGATTTAGTCATCTTTTACCTGTGACCTCACTTCTTAGCTAAGACATTAGCAAAGTGTTTGAAAATAGAATACAGTAGGGACTATGGTTCTGTCTGCTCTGAATCACACTGACAGAAAACCCTGAACAACTTCAGTGACTTTTACTTCTGTAGTGGTAGCATTAGACAGCATTAGTCTTTAGGAGTAGTAATAAAGTGTGTTTTCTGGTGTGAGATTACAGACAAAATTGAAAGCTGAAAGATTATTTTACATCAGGGAAAATAGCAGTAACTGAAGTAAAAGTAAAATAAAATGAGATACTTAAGTAGAATCAGTCAAGCAACAATATAATATTAATGGGGACTGAATTTTGTGTGGGTTTGGCTGAGAAAGTTCAATTAAGAAAAGGTTAATGAATTTTTGGATGCCTTTTTCTAACACACAATGTTTTTCCTACTAGGACAGCAGGGCTGATCTGATATTGTGAAGAAAGCCTCTCATAATAGCTTTTTTATATTTGAAGATTCAAAGTCTTCAGTCTTAGACCAATGACAGTTTTCTGAGGTGAGCACAAATTACTGGTATAGGAAGGCCAGAGTGTGGTTGTTCAGAGGTAACCTGCAATATTATTTGGTAAATGTAATACAGAAAAAAAGAACCATTCATTCATATATCCTCATTAGAATTCTTCCTGAGGATGGATTTGGCTCCAGATTTTCAGACAAGTCATTTTGGGATGTAGTATCCCACAGGCACATCGGTTTTCCATTCCTGGTAGTGAATATTCGTTCCATGTGCATTTAGACAGAGAAATTTTGAAGGAAAAGGAGAGCTTGGCTACTGACTGACATTTAGGAACAGTGTGTGCTTTTGACTTTGAACAATAGTCTTGACAATCTGGATGTCACTGTGGTAATTCACTGTCTGGGGCAGAGACTGCTGAAGCATTTATAACAAGAACAGGCAGTAGAGGGAAGAATATAGGTGCAGATATGATCCTTCTTCTGCCATTAGCACATTCTTCCAGCCCAGCAGAAAAAGAATGAAAAATCATTAAGGGAATATCCTGGTGGCTGAATATCAGCCTGCAGGTAAATTTCAAGCTCTTGTGACTTAATTTTTGATGTATAATTTAAATTTCTCATTCAAAACCACGGATATGAGGCAGCAAATCAAGATAAGCAATTCAGAGTAAATCCAGACTCTGGAGCAATTGAGCTCAGTTCTTCCTACAATCTCTAAGCTTCCTTTCAAATGTCCAGCCTTCCCTTGGCTCATTACTTCCCTCCCTTTCTGCAGCTGCAGCCCCTCCACAGGACCTGTTCTTTTCTCTCCATAACCCTTGCCCATGTATTAATTCCAGTAATTTTGAAGTCTTTTGCAATCTACTGAAAAAAAATAAAAACCAAATAACTGGTCATTGAAAGCAAGTTCTGGGAAATATGAGCATTTTGTGGTAAGCTGCTCCAAAACCATAGTGATTGCTGTAGTGTTCAAGGAATGACTGACACAGCAAAAACAATAGTAGGTATTCTGAGTGAACAGAGGGAGACAAATAAAATAGCATAGAGAAATTCCAAAGGCCACTAAATGACAGCAAACCTGACATTGACTATAAATAAAGAAAATCTTTTCAGACATCTTAGATAGGTAGATTGTTGCACCAAGAAATTCTGGGACAGCTGAATAGTGGAAGCAGTCAGTGAGCTGCTCAATCTGTCACGAGTTAATTTTCAGTTTCCAGGATGGACTTTAGTCAGGACAGTAGATATGAAAGCCTCAAGATCCATGCTAGCTATATTGGAATTAATTAAATGTCATTGTGTGCCAGGCTGGGATTTTTTTATTGTAGCTTCAGGCAGTGTTTTATATTTTGAAGCAGTGATCTTTAAAGCAAAGTTCACATCCAATGATCTATGGGCAAAATATCACAAGTGAGACTGTCTGAATTGCTAGTTACCTTGAGACAGGAAATTAGTTTGAATTGAGGCTAATTAGGGAAATATATTTTCATCTGTTTGCTCACCAAAGCAAGATTTTAATATGCATTCAAACTTCTAAGTTACTTGAAATTATAAAACTGACATGGGACACAGCTATTCCTTTTGTAAGTAGAATATTTTAATTTAAGTTTATGTAGTAATTAAATGTTGTTTCTCTATAGATATAGAACCATCTTTTTAGAAGTGAAATATTGCAGGAGTTGTGTCACACCTGTAATAAAAGGAGGGTTTGCTGGCAGGGCTGCTCATTTCCCACCTTTCACCAGTACTCCATTCATGCCTTCTAATGCAGTTGTGAGATGGGATTTTTTTATGAAGCCTCCTACATTGGAAAGATTTTATTTGATTTCTGTTTACAAGAAAATCATTAATTTGCATTTATAAAACTGATGTTTCTTCTATTTTATAGAAAGCAATTGGATTTCTAGAAGAATATTCCTTGAGTGACTTATAAGACGTGTAGAAAGTTGACATTTATTGTCATCTATCTGCAAAATTTATTCTACAAATTAAGCCATGCTACCAATCTGTCTACTTCATTAGTAGTGCTGTCTTTTGAATCCTATTATCAGTGTAGAAAAAATATTTCAGTCTTCCACTACAATGCAGCCTAAACAATGAGGAGAACTGGTGACAGACCATTTCCCTCCTGTGGAGAGGGATTATTTCACAATAATTGACTCTTTGAGGATGCTGTTCAGGTGATAAACTTTGACACAATTTTTTTTTGTAGTAGAAGACAAAAGTAATTTACTACTTATGTGTCATGAATAGGTTAGAGCCCAAAATAAAATTACCTCTGCATTCTTCTTCCTGTTTTTTTAATTAAAGCAATAAATGTAGACAGACAATATTCAGAATGAATCAGCAATTCTTGTGTTTTAAAATTTAAATTGTGTGAAAGAAATGAAGTGCCAGATATAGTTGTTTGGACAATATTGTGTTTCTGAAGCATCAGAATTTTAGGAAAGGTAAGGGAGAGGGAAAGAAAAATAAATTATTTTCAATGCCCACAAAATCTAAGAAAATTGGGAGAGCTTTTAAACCTCTTCTATACTACACTCTTGGATCTGCCAGTGTGTAGAATCAAACTGGGCTCCACAGAAATTGAACCATGTGGATAAATAGGTTTAGATCAGAGATGTGTGCAATACTCCAGTGAGAAGGCCACTAAACAATGGAGGCTTAACCATGTAAAAACACAGTGGCAGTCAGCTACAGCATGTAAGAAAAATTTCTTACAAGGAGAATACACTGAGTAGGTAGAAGCCAAAACTGACCTTTGCTTCCTGGATTTTTATTTTGTTTGGATTCCATGATTTTTAGGTCCTTTAACTAGACCCACTGCAGAGCACTCAAGCTCTGCTTTGGCACGTAACTTTTGTTGCCTATAACTGCCTGCAGGTGGATGTGCTTGTGAAGATTATAAACTCTTTCAAAGGAGTTAGAAAATAACTTTCCTTTGCTTTCTGAACCAATTTTACTGCACAGAAAAAATACAACTGAGAGGCTTCCTAACAGCTACAGCAGAAAAGAAAGCAGTTCATAGTGGCTCATTATTTGATTTACTATTCTAAAAACAACTTCTAAAAACAACTTGTAATGCACTATAGAATAACTTCTTAATGATTTAACTATGCCTTACTGTGAATAATTAAGGGATCTTTCAGTTTAATTGAAGCATTCAGGAGCTGTTCCAAACCTTGGAATAAATGTAAAAGAAGTTTGTTCATTCAACACTCTGCACCTCCTTCTACCTGGGCAAAGGAGTGGCAAACATTGCCATCCTAATAATGATTTGAGAGGTATTTTCTACTAGATGCAGTCAAAAGCAATATGAAAATAAAGCAATTTTTAGTATGAAATGAAAAAGACAACCCATTGTTAGTATAAAGTTAGTGAAAGAATTCCTGTAATGGAGGAGAACATGATAGTTATGATGTTTAAAAGTTTAACAATAATTAGTCATTTTGTGATGCTTTATTGCTGTAAAGAATAATTTCTCCATTTTGATCCTTGTATTTACCCTAGATTATATCCACTGACAATGAAGCTCATATTTCAGAATTAAGTTACAAGCCATTTATTTTGAAATAGTCAATGTATCATTTTTCTAATTTCAAAGACAATATGATACAGTTGTTCTTTTCCTTGCCCTGGAGATTTATGCAGTTTGTAAAATACAATTAAATGCATTTTTCAACATCTGTAGTGTGCACACTCAAAAAAATCCTTATTTATGAGAGAAGTGCTGTCACTTTTTAATGGAAAAGAGATAATATATTTTCCTTTCAATCTCTTCTTCCAAGGGAAGTGAACAATTACAAAGGTGTGGCTGAAATAAATAAAACAGAAAATCCTGGTACTTGGGCCGATCCTGTCTGTGTGCATCTGAAACAGACTGACCTGGGTGTGTGCAGAGCTGTTCCTCTCACATATTCCAACTCCTCTGAGCACAGTTGCCTCTGGAGCCTGGCAGACTCCAAGTGAAGGTGGGTCCTGGCAGACTCCAAGTGAAGGTGTGTCCTGGCAGACCCCAAGTGAAGGTGAGTCCTGGCAGACTCCAGGTGAAGGTGGGTCCTGGCAGACTCCAAGTGTAGCTGAGTCCTAGTAGACTCCAAGTGAATGAAGGTGGGTCCTGGCAGACTCCAGGTGAAGGTGGGTCCTGGCAGACTCCAGGTGAAGGTGGGTCCTGGCAGACTGCAGTGACTGGAAGTCAGCAGCAAGCCCCCACAGTGATACAGGACAACTGTACCTGAGGCAGCTTCTGCTGGAGAGTGTCCAGGGAAAGCTTTTTTCCCTGTGTCTGGCAATTAGGAGACCTCACTTGAAGTACTGTGCCCTGCCTTGGGCTCCCAAGAGCAAAGCCAAAGTATCCTCACACTGAAGGGGCTCCCGCAGAGGCCATCGGCCCACGGGATAAAGCATCCAGAGCATGGGGAGGAGCTGAGAGAGCTGAGCTTGTTTAGCCTTGAGAAATCAGAGGGGGAATCTTGTCATTTTTTGCAACTTCCTAAAGGGCAGGTGAAAGAAGATGAAACCAGGTATCTCCTGGAGATACACAGTGATAGCACAGGAGTCATTGAACACAATTTATAGCAAGGGGAGAGTTATAAAACAAACAAACAAACAAACAAACAAACAAACAAACAAACAAATTATATTGGAGGTAGTAGGGTAGTAGAACACCAGACTGGAGCATCTGGAACCTCCATCCCTGCTAACATTCAAAGCTTGACTAGAAAGGACACCCAGCAATCTGATCTAATTTTGAGTCTAGCCTTGACTTCAGCATTGACATTGGCCAAGACGACACCTGAAGATGCCTTTTAAAACCAAATTTTTCTGTGATTGTAAGTATCTAAGGAAACCAAAGGATTTTTTAAGTGTTCACCACCCCCTCCTCTATATCCCCCCAACTCCTTGAGGATTCCCCCTGTCAGGAAGAATTCCTGATAGATTTGCAGCTAATACTTCTGGGGAATTTTGATACTAATTTTCTTGTCCTCCACATTTTAGTTAAGATTATATTTAAAGTCTAACTGAAGACTAATGGCCACACTCAGAGCCATTCTAAAAGGACGCTCAAGGTCCCAGAGAATGGAAAAAATCTTTTTAGGGGAAAAATTGAGCAGTTCTGTTTTAACTTTACCAGAAACTTGTTTTTGTTTCATCAGCACCTGATCTGGAGATAAGAACTTTTAAAATACAGCTCAGGACAAGAAAATCTGGTCCTTGATAATCAAAGATTATTCCAATGAACAAAATGGTAGTTTCATGAAAATTGTGTGTATTTCTCCTTTTACTAAAGGTTCCCATTTTGATTGCTGTTTTTTTATTGTCTTGTATTATATTACTGATAAGGCAAGAAGGACTCTAAAACTGTCCACATGGCAGAGAAAGGATATAAAGTAGCAAGGGTGGTCACATCTCCTTAGGGAAAAAGCGCTGTGGGAGAAGAGAGGAAAACACCACAGGGAGGGTACAAAGCTACACTTCTATCTCATTCTTTGAGACTTGGATTCATGTCCTGGAAAGCTTTTTGTATGTAAAGTCTGCATCGACCATTACATTAACAGGACAAATGTAAGTTTGCAATGGGCTTCAACTCCAGCCTTTTTTAATTAAGCTGTCACTATTTACAGATATAGTCTAAGCATTATAGGTAAAGGGCAGCTCTTTATGAGAACATTTAAGTATGGCAATTTCATTTTCTCTGGAGTGTATTGTTGCCTCCAGCTGCCACTTGATTTATAAACTCAAAAAGTATTATCTGGCTAAAGGAAATTATCATGCATTTTGTTAGCAGAATTTTGTTAGCAGAATTTTGTTATTATGCATTTGGAAATGCAGCATGAGAATTAGACTCATTTGTATTGCAGCAATGAAAATGTATTTTTTGGTATTTTGGTTACATCTGAAATTCTACAGCATATATGAGTTTTTGGGGAATTACAGTATATCATAGTTATTCTTGTCATAAACTAGGATCTTATTGTGTAATCATAAAATCCATCCCAACCCTATGGAATTAGCAATCTAAATATTTCTGGGGGTTCTTTTTCTCTTCTTCATTAATTCTGTAACTGTAGAAAGCACAATTCCTAGAAAAGTCAAAGAAAATTACCTATGAAGGGAAAGTATTCTATCCCATGTGACCATTAGGAACAGAATTCATACTGTTGACTTTTATTCAGCTCAATTAGATTAGATGTACTGAGGGGAGGGACAGAACAGGATATTTACCAAAGTTTTAAATAACAAACAAAGACAAAGCCCAAACAAAAACCCAAAACCAAACAAACAAAAAAAAACCAACAAAAAACAGCAACAAAAAAACAAACAAAAATAAAAGCAAAACAAAAACAAACAAGAAAAACACACACACACAAAAAACCTGCCCCAAAACAACAAAACAAAAACAAGCAAACAACAAAACTATAAACCCAAAACCCAAAGAAAGCATCTCACAACAACAGTTCTGTTTTCTGGTCAAGTTTTCTGTCACCTTCTATCTGTGACTGTATCTTTAGATAGTGAAATCTTCAGGGCAGGGGCTATGGCTCCATCTTTGCATGTTGCTCTTTGCAAAATGTGCGCTAGGGAGCAAGTCATATTTGTTGTTTAATTGCAGTAACTCCCTCAAAGCCCATCTGGGATCGTAGTCTTACTGAGTTAGATGCCACACAAAATATGAGTGAGAGTGTGCAATTGAATTTTTATCATGAGCAAGAAGTGCCTGGAGGCAAGTAAGTAGTGCTGCTGTAGTGGAGATGGCAGTGCTGGCTGGCAGCTATTGCAGAACACAGATAACAGCTGCTCTCTGCCTTTCACTGGCACCTCAGAAGAAAATGCCTCACAATGAAAGTGGATACAAATGAGGCTGCTGTTTAGTTGCTTTTATTGCAAGGCAGTGTTCACAAGACTAAAGAAATATAAGCTGAGAAGATTTTACTGAGAAGACAGTGAAAGAACAATATAATAATACTATATAGTAAGGGGTGGCATAGATTACTGCTGCTTCCTGTGACTGGAAACATTCTTAACTGCTTTATACAGTTAGGGTCAGAGGCCCCTGCTCGGAGTCCTGACACAACAGAGATACAGAAATACATAAAACATAGCTACCAAAGGTGGAAGAGCAGAAAATTAACTAAAAAATACAGTGTCTCATGCCTGTATCTACATATTGGTCACATTCCTACATGGCTGACTGAATGACCTTGTCTTTCTGAGGAAGAGAGATATTTCTGTTTTCATCTGTTTTATACCAGGGAGATGACATGAAGTTTATGTCTCACCCCTCAGTGGATCATTACAAGCGCTTCAGTTAATGCTAAGGTACAAGATGTTCTCTGGAAATGATGGGTTTATTAGGTCTGCAAGTTGTGTGTGAGGAAATACTTGGTATTTTGGATGATTTTAATTTCTTTTGTGTCTGCAGAAGTAAAACCAAAGCTGTAATACTTTACCAAATAATGTCATACAGTTTGTAACTGGCACTGAAATGCACTAGCAATGTTTTATAGAGATAGAAAAGTTGCTTCTAATCTTCTGGCACACAGTTTAGCATTTCATCCTTCTGTTTCAAACAGTGCTTACTTTTTGCTTACTGAGTCATCTCTCACTGCATGCAGACATGTAAAAGAATAAATGTCACGTGTGCCAAAACTCAGAAAAGACAAATACTTCTTACTTTTAAGGGTTATATTTCTAGAACTGCTCTGCAAGGGAAAAAAAATTATTCTCCAAACTGAATCAGTAACATGCTCTAAACAATCCTTTCTAAAAAGAGAGGACTGTAAAATAGGCTTTTAAACATAAGTTGACCTTCCAATAATTTACAGGATCATGACCTACAGAAAAAAAAAAAACCAGTTATCTAACTAGTTAGCAATAAATAATTTCTTACTAAATCACTTTTAATGAAATCTGAGAATGAAATGGAGAGTTAAATTCTCCATAGGCCTCAGCAATACTACTGCAATTAGTCTATTTTTTTTTATCTTGATGCCTTTGTATCAGGTCTTAAATTTACAATTGACCTGAGCTGAAATTTTTTTGCAACTGGAGGCTCTTAGGAGAAAACACTGTGTGTACTTGCCCTGTTCCTACTCTTCCTTAGTCATCAACATACAACTGCTGTCCAAGATTTGATCTTGCAACAGAGGCACTTCATGTGTGGACATCTGGGCAGCTGTTCAGATGTCCATCAGGGCTGTCCAGGATGCAGTCATTAACATAATGAATAGCACAGGGAATACAATTAGGTTTATTAAAATGTCAGGTTAAGAGCTGATGATCTCCTTGCTTATGTTTTATGAATTACTACATTATTATATTTATCTTACTGAGTTATTATATTATACCTTATCATAAGCACCATCAGCTTGAGCAATGAATTATACCTTGCTATATATTCTTATTTCTTCTCTCCAATTTTCTCTTCCAACTGCTTGATGTCTTTTTTCTGCATACTTTCTTGCCTTTTTATCATGACCATCATAAAATAAAATTCCAATCATAAGCTTAAATGCTTTTCAAGGTAGATTAGAGTCAAGCAATGTGCATAAAGGATAATGCAACATTGTGCTGATGATGGAAAATACTGAAATATGTGTGTGAATAATCCTTCTGTGAATAATTTAAGTGGAAAAAAAAAAAGCTTAATATGGCTGGTGTCCTTTTTGTCACATAATGACACCTGCTTAATATTTCCATGGAAATTTTTACTAGGTGACTTTGCCCAGCAAAACTCTTCCATTTAATGAGGCTGAAAACAATCCAGTCAGTGCTGAGAGTGCTCCTATTATTAATTGTTTCAGATGTTGAAAATAAATTTAATAGAATGGGTTGAAGTGGCTGAGGGTTATGACTTTGGGGTTATGCACTTTGGTGTTATGCAAGGAAACCTCCAGCCCTTCTGCTGCTGTCTCTACCCTGTGGATGAGCAGCCATCCCCAGCTCCTGTTGCAGATGCTCTAACAAGAAATTTGACAGCTTACACTGAAGTGAGCCCTGTTTATACTA
>VZRH01005338.1:436537-459037 GCA_013397555.1 Urocynchramus pylzowi | reverse complement strand
ATAGATAGATAGGCATATATATATGGCAACTGAAGAAATGTGAAGTTGTAAAAAAGCACAATACCTGCATTTATGTTTCTATATAAATTGAAGCTTCACTCCAAATATTATTTAAAGAGCCATTAAGAATAAATCCATTCTTAAGACAAAACTGTAAGAAAACATCTTTCCAATTCTTTGAAGCATCATTATTTTCCTTCTTTGCAGTAAAATGGAGAAGTTCTCATGGGTGAGCCAAGTGAAGACGTGTGAACCCCACAAATTCTTTGTCATGGAAGTTATACAGGTTCAGGTCAGTTCCATCTCTTGGCACCTCAATGCTCTGGACCTGGCCCTCCTGTGCTCCCGTGTGCAGGATGTTCCCCTGGGTGGCTGCCAGCACAGGGCAGCCCCTCCTCACTGCTGGGGAGAAATTCAGCATTCCCGGCTGTGAGGTGAGCTTTCTTCCCAAATGGTCCATCTGATTTCATAACACAAAGTTTTGCCTTCTACTGGATTACAGATTGGAAGGAAAAATTCCAATGAAAATAAAAAAGCCAATGAACTGATCAATCAACCAAAACTCACAAAAACTATGTTGCCTGAACATTTTCAAGTTTCTTTTATTGAGAACATCCTGGATTGAGAGGTTTAGGATACAGAGTGAAAAATGATGACTATTTCCTTAAGGAGTAGGACAAAATGTGACGTTTGTAAGATATGTAGGATGCTTTTTAGATGTATGATTCAAATCATAATTGGATTATTTATAGTTATATATTCTTCTAGTCAAAATTATAACTTTTCAGATCTATAGCTCCTCAGGTAATAACTTCAGGTTTCTGTACCTCTCACAGTTCTTTTTGGGATATAGGTATGGAAAGTGTATTCTGCAAGTGAATGGTACCTTTCTTCTCAGGAAATCTCTGGAAATTATGGTAGTCTTCAAATGGAACCAAGCATATGTTAAAAACTTTCTCTTTATATTAATTTCCGCTTTCTGAAGTATTTAACAAAAACAATTTTCACTGTAAGCAAATACTTCTCTAGTGAGTATTTACACAAAGTCTAAATAAAGATGCAAGCTTGGAGGTAGTTAATCCTAAAATAATATCCAAACAAAACTTACAGGCTGTGGTAATCTACAGGCTGACTTACACTGATGCTAAGAGTATAATTTAAAAGTATCCACTGTCTCTGCAGTACATAAAGAGAAATCTTCATTCTGTGCAAGTAGTGTGTGCAGAAGGGTCTCTGAGTATAAATTAAATACTTCAGGCTGAGCAGTGGAATTAGTCAAGGACAGCTACCTGGAAAGGAAGGAAGGAAAATGCACATATGACCAGCTCCTCTGGTTTTGGTATGTGGGTTTTCTGATGTGTTACTTTTAGGCAGCTTTTGACTTTCAGATTCTCTGCAAGCACAGTGATGAACAGGGGGCTCTTTAATCTACAGAAGATATGTTATGTGGAACTTCTTGAAAGATGTTTATTGTATAGTCACCAGATTTCACAGGTTTGTATTTAATCTAGCTAAAGTACAAAAGTAATTTATGTTTTTGATACCAATTTCTCCAGCTTTAGGAACGGCAAACTGTATTAAGACAATTACATCTTCTTTTAGCTGATAAAAAGTGACTTAAAGAACATGTATTCTTCAACATCAAATACAAAATGACACCTGTGCTCAAAGCAAAAATAAAAACAAAAATTTCCTGGAGTGAGGGAGAAGGGCTTTGAGAAGCAATCCAAAAGAGTATAAATAAACCACTGCTAACTACAAGCCATATATCAAATAGGACACTGGGGGTTTAGCAGTAAATTGAAGCATTCAGTCAAGTCACTGCTGTGGAGGTATAAAGGTGCTGCCTGATTTTTGATGAGAATTTTATTTTGACAAGCTAAGTCAGTGATAAGTTTTTTGAGGGTGTATGTGTGTGTGAAAAGATGAGGAATTTGTGTTCTACTGAAAAATATGGCTTATCCTTCAACTTGTATAAGCAAGTCTACCTGATACACTTTTTGTGGAGTGTAGTCCTGCAAGCAGTCTGTGTACTGAATGGCTCCGTATTTACATATGAACATCTGTCTAAAAATGTTGTAAATGACATCTGAGGGTTGTATGATTTCACTTTTTACCATAGGATTTGTGTCATTTGTGTCATATCATGTACAACCTCCCTTGGCAGAATACTGCCTGAAAACACATTTATTTTTGTCCTTATCACACACATTTTAAAACCAGCAGGAGAGCAGTGCATCAATCCCTAAATCACAACTGCAGAGTCTATGATGCCCCTGGTTGTGTTAATAATCTTCTTTAAAAGCCTGTTATGGGTCTGGTTGTCATATATCTTTGAGGATTACTCCAAAATAATTCATTTTTTTAATATAATAACAGTTCATTGGGAAGAAATCCTTGGGATTCTCTTATTTCCTTGACAAATTATGGGACTTCATTGATGACACTTTCCCACTAACCGTTTGAATCACTGCCAAATAAAACTGTGTAATAAGAGAGAGAAAGAGATAAGAAATGTCCTGTAACAGAGCTGGACAAATGGAAGACTAGATGTGGGTTTTCATTTTCTACTTTGTTTACAACACATTCAGTGATACATCCAGTTGCTCTCTGATGGTTGGATACCATTAGGGGAAGTTTCACAGATTACAGACATAACATTGTTTATATTATTTATAATTAATTCATGTTGGCATATAGATAAAACAAGCTAATCTAAAGGAAACTTGTTTAGAAATCTCACTACCATGCCAGAAATCATTTACAAATTCAGCTGTTCAGAAATTATTTTCCTACATGGAACAGCTGCTAAAACCCAAACAAAAACCCAAAACAAAACAAAACAAACCCAAAAAAAAAAAAAAACCCACAAAAAACCCCAACAAACCCACAAAAAAACCCCAAAAAACCCACAAAAAACCCCAACAAACCCACAAAAAAACCCCAAAAAACCCACAAAAAACCCCAACAAACCCACAAAAAAACCTCCATCAGAACAAAAAAAGCAAAACCAAACAAACAAACAAAATAATCCCAAAACCATTTATAAATACATTCCGTAAGAGTTGCAGCTTTTTGCCAGAGTGGGATATTTCACACAAATTAATAACTTTTTTTGAATTTTTGTGTTGAAAAATAAGCACAGACTTTTCAGTTAATTTTTATTTTTTCCATATTCTTTCACCAAGAAGAGGGGAGAGATGAGAACTACAGTTCAATTCTTTTGAAGAGGATGTGCTTTTAAGAATTCTGAGCCTATTTTAAAATGTAACAGGAAATTCTTATTTTCCAGTTAGCTATTGGCATGCTGTGAAAGTTATGTACCCACTGGGAGAAGTTATTTTAGAGGACTTTAGTTTTCATATGCAGAATTTCATAGTACCCTTTCTCTTGTACATTTTTCCAGGCAACCCAGTAGGAAGTACTGGAATATGCATGGATTATATCATTGGTGGATAAATGATAACCCCCAGTATGCACTCCTGAGCTATTTTGGGTTAGAAGGACTGAAAAAAAGAGACCTCATATGCCAGTAGCTCTTCCTATGTCTACAGATTTCTGTTGTAGATGCTGAGGAAATGATGACAGAAGCTTCTCCCTGGAACAAGCTGAAGCTGGGCAGCCACCAGAACCCTGAGTGTGACATGCAGGAATTCTCAGGTACTGCACATGTGTTTCTAAAGACTCTCCTATTCAAAAGTAATAAATCTGTGAATTTACAAATACCTATTTTTTAATATTACCCTTGACACAATGATCACAGTCTGGTTTGTGTCTGCAAGGTTTTTTTTTTAGAATTGATAAAATCTTTAAGGATAGACAAAGAAACATTGCCTATATCGATTAATTTGGGTCAATATAAATGAAATGCTATATTCAATTGAATTGTGGAAATTATTGACCTCAGAATGAATAATTCCTTATCTTATAAAGAACCTGAAAATAATTTCTCTCATTCTTTAAATAATTTTTTCCAGTTCCCATATATAGGTTAAAGCATAATATAAAATAAAAGATACAATAGATTTAGAATTTTAATTCTATGCAAATAATTGTATAGGTAAACAAATGAAATTGTTTCCTTTGTTTGATACCATGATTTTGGTGAACTCTCAGGAGGGGCTCCTTTGACCTCATGTTTGTTTTTAAGTATTAGACCAAACAAGGTTGCCAAAACTCATCCTGTGCTTTTGGGAGACAATACTAAAAAGCATAGTTGTCAGCCTTTGTGCCTTCTGCTTTCTGGGGCTGCATCCAAGAAAGTTCTTTAAAAATTTGCTTCAAATTTGCTTGTTCTAAAAGTCTCACTTTTGCCACTGTAACAGAGCTATCTGTTGGATCTTCCCCTCAGCCTTTTGGGCTGTCTCCTCAATATCCTAATCCTAATCTATAGAGCAATTCAAAGGCATAACCTGAGAATCCAAGCATGCTCAGAAACTCAAGGGGAAGCTGAAATAAAACTTGGGAAAGAGCTTCATGTATCTGAAATATTTGTTCTTATCACTTGGCTAGGGACATACATATTCTCTCCTCAGATTAAATAAAAGGACCTAAAAGTTGGTGGAGGAAGAATGAAAACCAACAGGCATGAATTGAACCAAGACAGGTTCTGACTGTAAATGAGGAATGACTTTTTCCCCATGAGGGAGTCAGGCAGTGGATCAGGCTGCCCAGGGAGTGTGCAGTCTCCATCCTTGGAGCTTTCCAAGATCTCACTGAACACATTCCTGAGTAACCTGGTGAATTTAGTGGTTTCCTTGCTTTAAGCAGGATATTGATCTAGAAACCTCTGGGGGCTGCAGTATGGTTTGTATGATTCAGAGATTCTATCAATCATCCTGCTTTTCTTTCTTTCCCAACAAACTAAACCACATTGTGCCCTTCTCACATGAAAAACCAAAAAGAAGTCCACATCTGTCTAAACAGACATTTTACCTCAATGCACGTGTGATCCCCAGCTGAAACCAGCACAGCTGGCAACAAGAGAGACAGTGTGACCCCCAGAGAACCTGTAATAAACCCACCTTGTGCTGGATGTAGAACATAACCTTTAGTTATCTGAGCTTGCAGCTGGTATTAGTGTAGATCCTGCACAAAAACCATCAATATTAGGAAGGGTGGTATTGGAAAGAAGCAGCACTTCCACTGTCCATTTCTTTAGTACTGATTGCACAAGTGTATGTTTGAAGAAAGAAGGTTGGCTATGCTATTGTACAAACTTCCATGCTGGATGAGACAGCATGGTCAAGAACCCATAAGGATATTCAGGAAGTTCTGATGAGTGATTGCACACCAAATTCTGAGAAAGTTGAAGTTCTGCTGATTGCCAGGGATAGGCAGACCTCATATTTGATTTCAGGATGTTAAAAAACCAAAGTATTTAATTTATACAAGAAAATTGAAGTAACAGTGGCGTAATCCTCACTTTGCAAGCTTCCAGTTTTGAAAAATGTATCTTATTAATTTTCTTTCACAACACATTACTTTATATTTTATGGCACATAAATGTCACCAGCTGTGCACTAGCTTTTTTTTTTTTTTTAATAATACAATCATTATTTGTGATTTATGACAGAATTGAGATTATCTTGTATTAATATGGAACTAGGTGAAAGATGTTTGAAATATTAGTCTATCCAAATAATATATAATACTGATCTTGACAATTTTGAAAAACAGAATGCAAGAAATAACATATAATATTTGCAGCATAAAATTAGTATCTTAAAGTGCTTTAACTTCTCAAACAAAAACACTAATTTATCAAGTTACATGTATAGTGTGTATGTGTTCAGGTGCATGCAGAATGACTTAATGATAAATGATTGCAATGATATTATGGAAAATCTTGGTTATTAATCTGCTAAAAAGATTTAAAGAGGAGTAATTGCTCGTACTTAATGAACAGTCAGACTTTAAAAAGAAGTTATTTCTAATGGGCTCTATTTTACAAAATTGCCAGATGTCACCATCATGATTAAATTCATCTTCCTAAGTTAGACTAAGCCAGCAATAGTAACAAAATAATTTATCAAGTCCCCCAGCCAAAGCTTTCATAGCCCTGCCAAGACCATTAAAATCCAGTAAACATACACAAAAAGAAACTCCTAAAAATATATAATTAATAAACAAGATAGAGAATATCTTGGACCAAAAAATGAACATTTTAAAAAGAGGTTCCTTCTATGGGCTTAGTCATCCCCTATCTGCATTATACAATTCATACTCTGGCAGTGATGATGTGGTAACTTCAAGAAATACCAAAGGGAAGAACTTAAGCCTGTGCTATGTCCTAAAAATGGTCAAGACAATCATTCAACTCTCCAGCTAGTTGCAAATAGCCTAGGCCATATTCCTATATTCCATTTGCTCCCATGGTAACACTGCTTAGCCTCAGGTGTCTTCCTATCCACCCTAAAATCATGTCTCCATCAGATATCCATCTCCAAAATGAGGACTTCCAGCCTCACCCAAGACAACAAAACAGTGAGACTTACAACTAAACTGCAATATTGGCATCTAGTAATGGAAAAGTGAGCACATTGAATTGTCTCACTCTGTCCTGGTTCTTTCAGTCTTCCCTCAAACTGTCAGTCCTGGTGATCTTTTCTTTCACCTGGACTTTTCCATAATACTCCAAAACTACTTTGTGGGTTTTTTTCTCTCTTGTATTTAATGTGGTTTAACCCCAACTGTCAATTCAGCCTCTTGTTCAATTCCCCACGGAGGGATGGGGGAGAGAATTGGGAGGGGAAAAGTGAGAAAACTCATTTGTTGTAATACAGACAGTTTAATGGGTAAAGCAAAAGCTGCACATTACACAAGCAAAGCAAAACACAGAATTCATTCAACATTTCACATGGCCAGGTGTTCAGCCATCCCCAAGAAAACAGGGCTCCATCATGTGTAACAGTGGCTTGGGAAGACAAATACCATCTCCAAATATTCCATCCTTGCACCCTCTTCTTCCCCAGCTCTACCTGCTGAGCATGGCACTACACAGTCTGGGATATCCCTTAGGTCACTTGGGGTCAGCTGTCCCAGTGGTGTCCCAGACCAAATTTCTTGTGCACCCCCAGCTCCTTCACTGGTAGGATCAGGAGCAGAAAAGGCTTTAACTCCAAGTGCTGCTCACTGGTAATGAAATCATCTTTGTGTTATCAACTCGGTTTTCAGCACAAATCACAAAAAATAAAAGCCTCATACTAGCTAGTAGGGAGAAAATTAACTATCCCAGCCAGATCAGCTTATCTCAGCATGGAACTGAGGACAAATGGAGGAATTTCAGAAATGCACACACACTCAAGAGAGGCCTAAAGTGACCAGGATTATGTAAATATTTGTGTTCAGTGTGAATATCAGTTTTAAGATCCTGCTGTGATTTTCCTGTTGATATTCTTGTTACAGAGAAAAAGACCACAATTCGTGCTTCTCCTAATCCTTCCTACTTTAATTCTACATCATTATAGAATTCTATTTAGCTTTCTTAGCTTCTTTAGCTTCAGTTCTCTTGAGCTTTAGCAATACTTATTTCCTACACTGGGATAATCAGTTCCTAGCAGAAAAGTCAGTATTTTGCCCATTAGGAGAACAGCAGATGGCACTACAGCCACTTTTCCAAAAGCATGAGATCAATCAAATGACCTGGTCTGGGAAGAAACAATCTCATTTCCTTATTGCTATTTTACAAATGCTGATCATTCATCGAAGATTCTTCTAAGTAATACACCAGACTCTGATTTCAGAGTATACATTCTAAAGAGAAAATTGGCTCTTTAAAACATGATTTTTTTATGCTTTTAAACAACATGAAATAGTTTTGTATGTATGTGTAGGTGGCAGCCAATGGAGCCTGTTAGTTTTCATATATTTATGTCTTTTTGGAAGACTTTGAGTGGAGAGTATACCAAAGATTTGGCGATTTAATAACTTTTCCTTGCACAATAAACACTAATGTATTGATCACATCCCTATTCAGTACTACACTTTATCAGGCAAAATCCAGCAAAACTAAATTGTTCCTTTCATATTTTTCTGAACAAAACATAATGACAAACTCTTTGGTATTTGTGTTAGAGTATCAATGAAAGCATTTCTCTTTTTTAATACGGACATTTAGTGACAAGTATCAGATAAAATGAGGCAGAATCCTGCTAGAATGAGACACGGTCCTGCACAGAGGATGCTGAGGATCTGGAGCTGATTTCCCAGCGAGGATATGGATGCCCCATCCCTGGAACTGACCATGTTAGATGGGCCTACAGGTAACTTTGTTTGGCAAAAGCCACTTCGTAACACCATGCCTCTTCAAAATATCCAGAGAGGGCATTTTTCCAGTTTGAACTCACAGCTTGTATATTATTCTTTTCATGGGGAAGATTGTTAAAATTACTGCCAGGAAAAGAATTATCCCTATCAGTAGAGACTGATGCCATAATTTAGCAAAAGAAACATGGGGGAAGAAGTAAAGAGGATGAGACTTAGTATGATGAGGGGGAGAGATATGGTAAAAAGGACAAATTTCCATCTATTTATCAGTGTCTAAAACTAAGATTGATTGTTCATCTTTGTTACTTGCAGGCTCAGGTTTCTCTTTCTAGAATTGAGCATAAAAAAGATACATGTAATTTAATTGAGCATCAAGAGTGCTGAATCAGCAAACAAAACATCAGCTGATGCTTTTTTGACCTTACACATCAAAAGGGACCCATAACTGCACAACATGTCCGTATCATTCTTACCTGACTACATGAGCTGTGTTTAGTTTGTTCCAGTGTCAGTGCATGGCTTGCACTTTGCTCAGGGACCCACCATGCTGCAGCTGTGGTGCTGCTGCCCTGACTGACACACAGCCCACACCAGTGTCTGCTGGGGAAAAGCCCAGCAGCTGAAGCTTGACTTGCAACATCAGGGTTTTCTGGGACCAGGACAGCAGGACTGGGCTCGCTGCCTCCAGAAACCTAAGCCCAAAAAATCTACCTTAGCAGTGATCAAGGGTGACCAGGATGCTGCAGCTCTAAGGAAGATACCTTTACTTTTTCTTTCACCCCTCAGCAAAGCTTCTGAGAATTTGATTCTCGTAAAACTCTGATTGTCCTTTTTTGGGAAAGAGGAGCTAATTTGCGACTAGAAACACAACAGATTTAGTTAATAGTGATAATTTTTGTGGATTCTAGTTTTAAGTAGCTTTAACTGATTAAGTCAGTTTTCCAGAGCTGCTGGAAACATACATACAATTAGAACATGCTGACAGTATCAAACTGGTTCTTTCACCTCACCCCAGCTTCTCTGGGAAGCAAAGTGCAATAATCTGGAACCCAGCCACACTTATCCAGCTCTGAGTGCTGCTTGGATGGGACAGCTTTCAGCGTGTGGAGCGCTGACCAAAACTGTTTCCTGGCTGTTCCTGAGAACCTGTGAACAGACTCATGCTGACCTCCCAGTCAACTCTAAACTATACCAGGCTGAGAACCACATGATTTTGGCTGAAAACTGAAAGTAACAAATTTGTAGCATAAAGAAATTTTAGCAATGTGTAACAGACAATCTAGTCCAAACTTTGGATTTTAAGAAAAATTAGTCTTATTGACCATCCTTCAATTTATTTTTGTTATTTTAATATCAGTTTTAAAGACTCTCATCATGTGCAAAAAAAAAAATCTAAAGGGCATACGTATGTTTTCAAATAAAAAAGCTCAAACAAATATCTCTCAAAATATTATTCAATTCCTCTTGGATATCAAGTGCTTTGAGATGAGGGACAGAAATATTTCCAGTTATCTAATTTAACTTAAAGTTTCTTTTTGTATCATACAGAATGCCTTTTTGATCAAATTGAAAACTCTATATTTGTTTTAATATGCAGAACAAATTAAATTTCTACTGGAAAATGGCACATACCTGCATGTTCTTATGTGTCAGCAAGTTGACACAGGACAAATTTTATGTCTATGTGCATGTACACGTACAAACACATGCATATACAAGTAAATATTTATATATACATCACACTTATTTCACTTCATCTTTTTACCATGGGAAGATACACATTAATAGAGAATGAAGAGGACAATATGGGTCCACATGCAGTTTTGCACTTAGACAAAGAGACAGTTCAGTAAACTTTACTTTAATTGTTTCAAAGAATAACTATGGACACAGACATTTCAAATAAAATTGCATGGCCAAATATTCCTTTTTATATGTGCAAAAACATAAATGTAGTTTAAAAAAACATGAACACATGTCTTGAAAATTTCATGTTTACAACTCTTAGAGTGTGATTGTTTGGATTTGAACACCAATAAAAAAGATCCTGCCTAAACTTTTCAGGGTTTTTTGTTTGTTTTTTTTTTTTTGGTAGGTTTTTTTGGGGTTTTTTTACTCCATTTTAAAAGCTTCTACACATACAGTTCATTGCCTTGTTGATGAGTCTGGGTGTGGGAGGAGAAAATTATTAAAGTGTCAGTTTTCTGACTTTAATTTTCCAAATGCATGTGGTTAAGTCCCTTGAGTGAAATAAGCACATTGATGGAGGAAATAGATAAAAACTTCAACCTTTTTCTCCATTAATTCTGCACACTCTCAAACTCCAACAGCTTTATATTTCTCAAGCAAAACTTAGACCAGATGAACTACAATTTTTCTAAACATGTTGAGTGATAGCGATGATTTATTTGTAATAGAAGTTATTGTCATTCTGTGATTCTAACGGATTGAGCCATCAGAGCAGTGCTGATCTATGTCTGCCATAAACCAGACAGCTTTATTGCATCAGAGATTCAGTTCTGCAGCTGTGTTTAGAGGCAATTCTATTTAAAATGTGCCTATAACTCCCAAAGCCAAGACCGGCACATTTGTTTACTTTCTTGCTCATTTTGCCAGCCAAGGGCTTTTTAGGCCAAATTGCACCTATCCTTGGCCCTTGAATCTGCCAAATAATGAATTTGGAGCTTTCTTCTTGAGACATTTATAACTGTACATGAAATCTGAAAATTTGATTAATTAAATGCTCATTTCATAATTACTTTAAACTCAAGAATTTGTGATGTGGTGAATTTATTAGTTATTCATTCTGGGACAGCTATCTTACCCCAAGAGACATCTGAATAAACCAGAAATCAGTAGACTGGGCTTTAGCTCTTTGGGGGTCTTGTGGCTTTTTGGGTGGGTTTTTTTTTTTGTTTGATTTTGTGTGGGTTTTCTTTCTAAACACCTGACAGCTGTCCAGGTACTGATGAATGCATGAAGTGAACACATCCTGGAAAGGGGAGGTGAACACAAAAACATGGGATGAATTTACCCGTGTGTATACCTCTCACTGTAGGCATAAATACCTGATCTGGGCTTTATTTTTCACTTTGATGGGATGACTCACACAGGTGATACCAGCAAGGCAAGAAATGAGATGTCTGGAGAAATGATGCTAGTTGAAAACTGTCCAAATGTGTCTGCAGTCAAGTTTGCATTTACAAATACTCCAGTCACGAGGAATCATGTCATGAAGGAAGTAAAATCTCTGGGGTGGTGTACCCAGGCAGTTACAGGTCTCCCAAAACTAACAGATCAGCAGACATTAACAAGGATATAGACTTAACCCAAAAATATGAAGTTTTGTCTATTTTGTTTTTATCTGTATACCCAGTTCAGAGTTCAAATTTTGCAGAAGGGTCAGGTGACCCCAAAGTTGTCCTCAGGACATGGACACATATTCAGTAAACATTAGTGAGCTTACTAAAGAGCTCTTATAGTGATTATGAGGATTAAAATTCATCTAAATGTACATGCAGAATGTGTAAAATGCATGATGTAAAATGCATGCAGTGTCTGCCTCCACTGTGCACCATCTGGTTCCTTTGCTATTGAAAGCTGTAAACTGAGCAGACAGAAACCAGGGCTGAAGATCACCAGTTAGGCAGCATCTATTAGCCCTAAACCAGCAGCTTTGATCCAGCCCAGGTCAGGCAACCTCTTTAAAATACATCTTCTTCAACGTGGCAAAGAGTTGTTGTCCAGTTTCTATATGAAAGACAATGGAAATACAAAAGAAAAGTTCATAAAAATTGCATTACTAGTTTTTCTTGGAAACAGAGGCAATGCCAATATCTAATGAACCCCCTCATCAAAGAACTTAAAAAGCTAATGAGTATTAGAAGTAAAATTCAATGAAAGGGAAAGAATAGACATGTAAAAGTGGGACTTTTTAAGGGAATTTCATTAAGAGAAGAAAAAAATGTTAAAGTTCCCAAAATAAAGAAAATGTATATAAAATGCAAACATCCTGCTGAAAGGAAATAAAAATTAAAAGTAGAAATACTTTTGCATATAATATATTTAGTTGCATAAAAAATACTTGGTAAGAGACAGTCAGAATAAGTTATATAAAGACAAGATGAAAACATCAATGAAAAATCCAGAGGAATTCACACTGCAGGGTCTAAAGTAGGATGGAGAAAGAGCTGAAGAAGGAAAAAACTTTCTAATACGTACAACATTTTATTAGATAAATTAGCAAAGCTTCTTGGGTTACTAAAAGGGGAAAATGAGACTTTTTTCTGTTTTAGAGGAATAAAGAATTAGATAGAAAAAGGGTGGTATTAAATTTGTAATGCTTACAAAATTTTCTAGAATATTAGTAACATATGAAACATAATCTGCTACATAAAAATTATTTTCAAATTATAATATACAATATACATTATATGGAAAAGTTCTAACTGAGACTGACTGGGAATCTCTAGACTTTGATGTTTACTTTTGATAATCCCCACAATTTTGGAGAGTATAACAAAGGCTCCACATATGTAGGTGTTTTGCACTTAATTCAAAAGTGCTAAGCAGCATAACCTGACATCAAACATGAGGAAAATGGAAAATGGATTTAGTCTATGAAGAATTAATGATTGATAGCTGGCAGGATTTCATAGAGACTATGGCATCCAATAGACATTTCCAGCTGATTTTGCTAGTGTTGTTAAGAAAGGGACATCTATGTTAGCTTTTTTGATAAGGTCAGGATTAAATATTTGAAGCAAATCAGCATCCAGCCTCATTTTATGATTTTCATCTCTCAGCTGTGCACAAACTGGATTCCTTACTGGTATTACTAGAGAATTCCTGGGCCTGCTTCCAACTGCACACCTACACTAGCCACAGCACACTGAAACTTACTGGGGTGTCAGTGTGCATTAAAACTGTCCTTAAGAAAAATCACTGGAATGCATGCAGTGTGGATGACAGGTCCTCAGAGCTGCAGCCTCTACAGCTTCACTCATTTTGGACCATACCACTTCATGGTGGAGAAGTATACAATGTAGCAAGAATTAACCCAGAAGAAGTAATATTTCTTGGTATTAAATCTTTGATGGGATGATTCATCCACAACTTAATAAATAGAAGTTAATGTTTAATGTGAATTAAGTCTCCAGTGAAAAGATTAAAAAAAAAAAAAATAAAGAGATCTAGAAGAGACTATATTAATAAAAAGAATTTGCAAAATAAAAATGTTTCCTTTGGGATCTTAGAATTATTCCTGACTCGGGGGTTGTCCTGTATGTGCAGCAAATAATCACAAAACCATAGATCATAAATTAAAGAAGGCTGATGAAAGACTAAAGTACTGACAAAACACAACCAGACAATGCATTCTGGATTATTCAGTAAATTTGGTCCAATTAATCCAAATGTATTTCCATCTAAGCAAATTGAAGGGAATGTGTGTAGGATGACAGTGCAGCCATATCTATTGGATGAATATTAGAAAGCAGTGACTCTGAAGTCAGTCATATCAAAAAGTAGGGAGGTAACCATGGGTGAGCAAATTCTGGCTGAAGGGAAAACACAGGGTTCACAAAGTGATCCAATTGGAAGTTTGCATCTTGAGACTGCAGCTCAGCTAAAATAGCTAAATACTAAATACTGCAGGATGGCTGCATCATCTCACATGATGATAGCAGATATCTGAGGGTAAGGACTGTCTTCCATGCATTTGTATTGTGATTGGTCCAGTGTGATCCAGCAGAATCAAGAACTTCAAGCATTATTCATCTTTGTTGGCACAGAACAACAAATCCCATGTGAGAGTTTTTAATGCTAATAGATCCACACAATTTAAGAAATATTTCCTTACAACTATGCCATACACCAACTTTCAGAGGAAACTCCCATTTCAGATCCCTTTCTCTACAACATTTCACTATCTTCCCTCATTCAAAGGGAAGTTTGGGGTCTTTTCCATATAAAACACTGTAAACCCAGTGAAATAAACCACAGAATAAATTCTAATCTGAAGAAATTCCTGTGGAGGAATGCAAGGATCAGACCAACCTTTAGAGACCCAAAGTTTAGAGAGAAGTTAATTGATTGTCAAAAGTACTCCTTTTCTTAAATTGTATTCTTATGATCCCTATAAATTCAGTCCTTGGGTTATTTTGCTCTTATTGCTTTGCAGGTTGCTGTATTCTTCATGTCTGTTCCTGGCCATGCTGCAATTATATATTGCCACACTGAATGCCACAGGCTCTTGTCAAATCTAGGCCTGATGGCATCTGATACACAGCATTAACAAAAATGAAAAAATACTTAAGAGACTCCAAAAAGCTTCAGAATGAAAAAAATAAGGTCTTCCAATTATTTAATGAACTATTTCTGCACCTGAAGAGGTCCTTTCAGTACCTGAAGGGAGCCTACAACAATGACAGAAGAGGGACTTTTTACGGGTAGAGACAGCGCAAGGGATAATGGCTTTAAACTGAAGGAGGGAAGGTTTAGATTGCAGGGAGAAACTCGAGGGTGGTGAGGCTCTGACACATACTGCCCAGAGAAGCTGTGGCTGCTCCATCCCTGGAATGGTCCAAAGCCAGGCTGGATGGGGCTCTGAGTAACCTGGTCTGGTGGAAGGTGCCCCTGCCCATGGCAGTGGGGTTGGAACTGGATGATTTTTAAGATCCCTTCCAACCCAAACCACTCTGTGGTTTTGTGTTTCTATGAAGTAAACAGGAGACAATATAGTGCAGGACTCAGCTGGCAAGAGGAGTTTCAGCAGAGTTTGAAGGAAGAAACAGAAACCATCTTGCAGTTTTCACTGAGGTTGTGAAGAAGCTTTACAGTCCTTACAATTGGTCCAGACTCAACGCTGGAACAGCAAAAGTGCCTCCACAGCACTGTCTGCTCAACCATGTAAGTCCCAGGTGCACCCCACCTAGAGAATGCAAATACAAAGGTCACTTAATTGCATTATGCTGTGAATGCTACCAAGCTTGCTTTTGTGTCTGGAAAATCCCAATTTCAATTCCCAGTGGAATTTTAATGGAAGAACTGCACCTGTCAGGTCTGTGTGTAATTGCTTAATAAAGATGAGCAGTCAAAAATCTGTCTTTAAATATAGACAGAAAATAATCTCAGCCTATTCTGGTCCAAATAGAACAATAAATGAATAAACAAACAAACAAAAAATAAAATAACTTGTATTATTTCTAACTGATTCAAGCAACAACCTGAAATCCTGGCCAAGAATAAGGCACCATAAAAAGCTTACCATGGTAAAATGAAAAAGGCTAATGGCAAGCATAAGCCACACATCAAATTTCTCTCTATTATACACATTATTGGAGTAGGTAATGTTCTCTAGTAGCTTAGAAAGAGAATGCTGTGGTTAATGCAATATATGACATATTTTCGTTTATAAGGCTAGTAAAGTGCTTCCTTGCTCCTGTTTTGCTCTCATTATTGCATCTGCTTTATATGTATCTTTTACAATACCAGATCTAATCTAATTTATTGTTAAATAATTCCATTATGTATAATAACCTTAAGAAACTCTTAAAATACCAACATTCATTATGAAGTTCTGGAAAGAAAGAGCCTTCTTTATAACACTTTCCCCATATAAAATATGTACTTTTATCTTCCACTGTGATGTCAGCCTGAAAACTGAGTTTAAAATGAGAATCTTAGAACATCTACAGACTTCATGGAGAAATACAAGGTTTTACTGATCTACTATGTTAAAGAACTGAGAGAAGAGAAAACTCAGCAGGATGCTGCACTTCTTTCTTGGGTGTTATCCCAACCATTTACATGTTTTCTTCTGAAATCCCACCACAGTCCATGTTAAGTGTGCTCTGACAACTGTGGTTGCATTCCCTCCCTGGTTAAACTGTGTAAGCAATAAGAAAACAAAATAAACACATCTCTGGGATTTTAATGGTTGTTTTAGAAGTTCCTAGACAATAAATGTGGTTTTGGAATGCTAGAAGATAGTGAATTCAGTGCCTGAGTTTAGAAGTATAAGTAAGGAGATTAGCAATAATTCAGTATAACTTCTTGTCCTGAAAAAAACCAGTAAAAATAAACAATATATTAAAAGTAACCTAGAAGAAATTAATAAAGGTGATTTGTAAAGAAAAAAATCATATAAAATAAACCAATGACATGACTTTTCCTTTGTATTGGAAAATAGTCCCTGGAAATACAAGGGAGATGGTGTGAGACAGAACCCAGGTGTGGATTTGTGGATCGCAGTCTGATTGTAAGCTGGCAATAATCAACTTTTTTACATGAAATACAGAGTATATTAGAAAAGACAGAAAACAATTAGGGGATTTAGGGACGAGTAAAATGCATTTGTTCTGTATAGAAAAGGAATTACTGTATTTTCTTTGATGCTTTGCTATGTGAAAAATAATCTCAAAGATGGATATTTAGGTGAGTTTTGAATAAAACCTTCTACATGATGATGATGACAATAGTCATGTGCTGGATAAACAGATCAGATGTGGAATGTGGCATTTCTATTCCTTGCATTTTTTTAATGGAAAGGCATCTGTTAGAAAAAGTTCATTAGTTAACTTTTCCTTGAGATTGTCCTGGTTCCAGCTGGGTTAGAGCTATTTCTTCTCAGAAGCTGGTACAGTGCTGTGCTTTTGGGTTGGCAGTGGGAATGGTGTGGACAACACACTGATGTTCTGGGTACTGCTAAGTTGTGCTCATCCTAAATCAAGGATTGCTTTTCTTCTTTGTGTCTCAGGCCCTGCCAGTAAGGAGGAGCACAAAAGAAACTGGGAGGGAGCATAGCCAGGACAGGTGAACCAAACTGAGCAAAGGGATATTCTGCACCACAGAGCCTTATGCCTGGATTATAGACAGGGGGAATTACTCAGGAGGGTGGTTCAGCTCATTTTGGGAAGGAGGGTCTGGCATCAGTCAGGAGATGGTGAACAATTACACTGTGCATCACTTTTTTTTTGTCAGGTTTTCTTTCCTTTTCCTTCTTTATTATTATTAGCCAATATTGTATTTTTCACTGTTTTTAATTACTGAACTGGTCTTATCTCAACCTATATGTTTTATTTTTGATTCTCATCCCCATGCCACTGGCATGGTGGGTGACAGAGGGGTGCTGATTGAGTGGCATGATTCTTAATTTCCAGCTGTGGTGGTAGATATTTTTCTATCTTATCCATTCCACTTTCCAAGTTCTGGGGAGTTTTGGAATTACAAGCTCTAACTTCACTAGCAATGGTTTACAATGGAGTGATGACCATGGTTCTTATTTAAAAAACACACAGCAGTGTTCTTACAATGCCAAGCATCCTTTAAATGACAGTTTATGACCTCTAAAAGTTCTAATTAAAATGGCAGGAAATTTCTCTCCTATGAGATACACAACTGCAACCAGATTTCTGTTCAAATGACATAAAAAACAACTGTAAGGGTTCAAATCCATCAAAAAAGATCCTCCACTAAATTTTCAGCAATACTCAGTGAACATCTACTCAGACACAAACTGGTACATCTTCTGACTTCCAAGGAAGTAAATTCTGCTGGGTTAATATCTGTCCCTTGGGATTTGAATTTTTGAACAACCAAACACTCATATAAGTCAGGAGATAAAATGGTTAGTTCCCACAGTGATGATCCTCAGAATCTGGGTGTCATTAGAGCAGTGTTCGTCATGGTGTCTGCCACAGAAATTCAGCAATTTATCAGCACCTTCAGATAACTGCCTGATTTATGTGATCAAAGGACTCCCTTGAGATATTTAGAGGTATGGTAGATAGAAAAATAGTGGCAACTGTCCATCACAGAGAGAGAGGGCAATACTACATTCACAGTTGCAAGATAGTACAAAAAACACTGCAAACCTTCTAATGGTGCCAATTGTTATCTTTTTATTCAAGTGAATAAATATTCAATTATCTGTAGCCTACACCTATGAAAAATATAGAAATTCTGTAATAGAGATAAAACATGATGCCTAGCAGACAAAATAAATCTCCAAGCAGGAAAGAAAAACAAAATCCCAAAGCCAAATAAGAAACCCAAGCAGGAAAACCAAGGAGGCAACAATCAATTTTAACACTGAAGCACATGGTTTCTGATTAATTCTGTTCTCTAATTGCATTTTATCTCATGGAATTTAAATGACACACTTTCTTGTGAAAAACTTAGAAATTGTGAAGAAAGCATAAAAATAATCACAGCAAGGATACACACACACACAAAAAAAAAAAGTGAATAAAGTGATTTATTAAAGTATCTTTGAAATAATCTAAGCTTTGTTGGAAGCCTTTGATGTTAACTACGATTAGTTAGAGAGGTTTTTCTCATGGAGGTATGCAAAATGAATTTATGGAGGAGCTAATACCATTTGAAGTTAGTACTCCCAGATACTAAAGCTGTAGCTTTTAAAAACTCAGATATTAAAATATCACTCAAAGAAAATACTAAGTAGCTAATTTATGTTAAATATCTATTTTGAATTTACTGTCAATGTATGAAGCAATATTCAAAAACCTCATACCAAACTGAACATTCCAATAAAATCACAATATTGAAAGAGCAGTTTCCAAGCCACAAAATTGGCACTAATGCAAGGAGGGATTCATCACTCATCAGCCCCTGATTTTTCATCCAATTACTTAGTTTTATAGACTTTGCTTTTTAACATGAATTGAATTAGTTTTAGTTTAGTTTCACAGAGGAAAAATGGTGCTTTTCTATTGGCCACAGAAAGTGTTCAGAATTTATGAGAATTTACTTCAAGTAATGAAGCAATATAATAAACAGTTTCTAAAAAAACTCTTGAAAGCATGATTGCATTTCTTCTTTTTTTTATTGCTTTCAAATTATTAATTTAGACTTAAAGAACAACAGCTTATGATTTCATAAATTAAAAAAAAAATATATACTCTGTTTTCAGAATACTTTTTTCTTAAAGATGTTTTTTACTGTGAAATCACTGCAGAATTCTTCTCAAGAATCAGAGCACCTGCCCAGTTTTTTAGTTCACTAATCTCTGAGTGCATCCATTACTCCCCATCAGATGCTTTTCCTAGATAATATTTATTTCTGTGGTCAACATAAAGCATAACTACTAATCAAAAATGCAATTTTCCCTCATTTAGAGAGAGAACATTTTTTTCTTTATTTCATGAAATAATAAAAATAGTGAAATTAGCCTTAAACTTTCCATTCATTTTGCACCTTATACTCTCTGTGCATTCAATCAAATGGGCTCACATGCTGTTAGCTTGTTTAGGAAGATTTCATTAAAGGTTTTCATTAATATTTTTCTCCTCCTTTCCCATGGTGGGATTTAAAAAATTACTATATTTGTCCCCTTGGACAAATTTGGATTTCCACAAAAAAAATGTGGATTTCCCCTTTCCTAGCTATAATGCAGTTCAGTGTTTTGGCATGACACACAGCTCCAAACAGCTATTTTTTATGTCTTTAAAATATGTTTTTTGATGCATCTTCTGTACTTTGCTTTTGACTTTCAACAGAATGAATGGGAAATAAGCATCAGTTTGACACTCAAGGTTAAAACTGAGGTCATGCCATTATTCATGTTTATGATTTACTCCTTCTCCTGTCTAAGATTTCATAGCAATGTAAATCATGGCAACCTATTTCTGCTGTTCTTGGTTTTGTATGTAGATATTGGTCTTTTTGACAACTGACTGATACACAAAAATTGAGGACAATAAATGGAAAACCTGAGCTAGTTTATTGGATGTGGAGTTCTATTGGTTTTTCTTTTTCAAACACTAGTTAAATTTGCACATACATTTGACAATACATAATAACTCAATAGAAAGGCACCAAAATGTCATAATGTCAATGAATGAACCAAAACATACCTTAAGAAATCCTGAAATTTAACTAGTTGTCTTGTATTAAACAAAAATAGGAAATCCAGCTTTTAATCTGTTAGTTCAGCATTTATTGCAGATGTGTCTAATCTCAACAGCTCCAGACATGGTTTAGACAAATATCACATTGGGCTACATGGGTAAACATGCATTAGTATCTTTTTAGCTGTTTTCATTTTGCAGGTAGAAAGCTAAAACAATTAATCATGCAGGCAGTCAGCATAAAATACTTGGGAAAGGTTGACTTTGTCTCTGATGGCTTAATTAAAATGTTGAAATATCTCCTTCTGATTTCTAGTCCTAACTTTTAGCTTTTAGCTCTAATAAGGAAACATATAAGAACATATCAGTTCCTGGAAATAAACTGGCAGAATTATACCTCTAGGATTTCAAAGTGACCAATGATCATCTTAACCATCTGCCTTGGTTTATTTAAGACCAAAGTCACCACTTTTCTTAGTTAGTTACATGAAAATAACTTCATTTGTCCCTCTTTGGGTCATTATTTCAGATCTGTGAGCTGAATATTGCAAAACTTTTTACTTAAAATTTGATCTTTGTTTCAAATTTTTTATATTTGATTCTTACGCTCTTTCAATTAAAATGTTTCTTGAGACAAACATAATTTAAAAGGCATGTTTGACATGATGCTTCTTTCTGTGATTACCTTCATGCATTTGTTACATTTTAGAGAAGATTCCTGAAGGCACCACTCATGATGTAATTCCTAATGATCTGAATGACGCCAGGATTCCACCTAATCAGATGCTTCCATTTACTGCAAAGGAAATTTCATTTATAAAATTTTTGCTTTTTAAGGTCAGCAAGTCCCAAGAGGATTCCTCAACAGCTCACAGGGTTTCTAAGATTGTTTCCTTCCTATTGATTGTAGCAGTTATGGATATTCTGTTTATTTTGTTAAAGAAAAAAAAAAAAAAACAAACTTCTTTTTTTGCCTTTTTCCTCTGTGACATTAAGTCTTATGTTATTCCAAAAGTCATCTGACTGCAACTATATGGAGCACTGGAGATTTGTTTTGGGGACCAAGTGGGTGTCACAGGCTGTCTGCACTGTGATGAATTCTTTCCATTGCTACTGAACTTCCATTGACTTTCAGCTTTTCTCTTGCCCCTCCTTCCCTGGGAAGGCAGAAGTTTACACACGGTGCTGTGTGACTATGGGCAGCCAGAACACTACAGAGAATTCAGACCACTAAATTTACAATTTCTGTCATTCACCATTCCTGAAGCATGTTTCCCACACAGTCATTGGGAGAGAAAATGACTGACTGTGCCTTGAAAAGGTCCCAGTAACATCATACAAATATCTAAAGGAGTTCTTTGCAAATACATTAGAGCCAGCTTCCAATTTAGCCTTCATCCAAGCTTAAAAACTAGCTAGGTATGTGCCTAATTTCTCCCTTTTTTAAATCAAGCCTGACCAACACAGTTTTCTATTGGTATAAATACTTTGCTGAAAGATACTATTTATTAACAAAAAAATCAATTTCAGTTCCATCCCCTGCCTGTCAAACAAAAGGCAGATGCAAAATCAGAAGAAAGGTCCCCATTCTAGTGTGTCTTTCACCTTTCCCGTATAGAAGAGCAAGTTACACTCGCTTAAATTTCATTAAATTGAATCAGTGATGGGGAGGCTGCCCTCATTCAATCATAATGAAGTGCAGCAGTTTCAGTGCAGGAAGAGGTTCCAGCTGTAAGGAATGTGCAGGTACTGAACCTGCCTGGGACAAAGGCGGCTCCACGCTCACCGAGCGAGCGCCTTTCACGCGCTTCCCCCGCGGATGCGGTCGACGGGAGCTCTGCCATCCCTTCCACGGGGCCAGGGGGTCACTGTGGGTGAGCAGGCGCTCAGGAGAGACTCTGCTCACGGGCTGAGCCTGCCCCTCCTGCTATTGCCTCCTCTCCTGACACTGCAGAGCTGAGATGGGTTGCTGTGTGCTCTAAGGAAGGCTGATCGAGTGGAGCTCTGGTGCCTTCCATGGGGGAGGTCCTCCACCGAGAGTGATGGCTTTGCTCTAACTCAGAGACTTCTTTACCTCATGCTGATCAAGGTCATTCCTTTCAATCTGAAGCCCAACTGCTGAGGTCTCATGCACCAGCACCTAGGTAACCCCTTGCAGGATTTTTATGGCAGTTTAGGGTAGATATTGCGACCTAAATTAAACACAGTCAAAACAGGTGAAGGAAAAAAAACTATTTTTAGGAAGAGTTCAGAGTGGTCAATAAATACAGTTTTTCTGGGGGGAAGGGAAGTGAGGGGAAGGGAAGGGAAGGGAAGGGAAGGGAAGGGAAGGGAAGGGAAGGGAAGGGAAGGGAAGGAAAGG